>CABFVX010010975.1:0-12214 GCA_902151425.1 Timema shepardi | reverse complement strand
TGTAACAGTCCCTCGGATATATGCCGTGTGACTAAAACAGGGTCCACACTTGTAACAGTCCCTCGGATATATGCTGTGTGACTAAAGATCTGCGCAAACCCACGCGGGATTGAGAGCGACAGCGGGATCCGGGACAAACGCGGTAATTTCTGTCGGGGAGAAAATGGGCGGGGTTAGACGAAGTCATACCGATGCGAGACGATTCGTGGTAGTTCAAGGAAGGATACCAGTGTATGCAGGTCTGCGTCTCTTTAGTTGGTTTTAGTGTACATATTCAATACATTACTAATTTAGTGTAGCTTTATCAGGAGAAGAAACATTGCTGTTACTTGTTGTAGCTGAAGTTGCAGATAAGATATAGAAGCAATAGGTGCATGGTATTAATAAAGAAAGACTATCACACGGAGAATAGTTACTCATCAGAAACTCATAATTCCTTTAAGATAGAGGAGTACCGATGTTCACGCTACGATTACTTACACCGATTAGTTCCGATTATCGGTTGTTTATTAATAAATATTGGGAAATATGTTTAATAGAATATTAACAGGATTAATACAAAGAGATTTTATTTAAAAATCAACAGTTAAAGCTTTAATAATCTTAAATTTGTATTAATCTTTGCATAGCCGGCGAAAGTTGGAACAAGATCGTTAGTTTTATCAACAATATGAACTTATATTTCTTTATCTGGTTATGTAATCCTTACAGGGCTCACAACCAAGATGCAGTGGGTTTTTTTACCACTAAATTCCTACCTAGAAAATTTTGTTTTATATTTTACTTAAAAAAGAGACGATTAATCTACATAATAATCGCCTATTACGATTAATTACCGTTGCACTAATAATCGCCTGATAGCGGTTCATCTGTATCCGCACCGTTACACCCCTACTTTCCGGTCTCTTTTCATATCCGGTTATTCTTCTTCTTCTTCTTCTTGATGTTCTTTTAGTATTTATGACTTAAATCGTAAATCACGGGGTAGGTGTACACAATTTCTAACTGCTCTGCGATAAGACATGATGATCTTACACAGGATCGCAACCAAACCGACTAGCGCGAAGCGGAAAAACAGCGCATGCAGCGAGCCGCGTGGGACCAGATCCCGCTTTGCCGGCCATTACGCGGGATTTACTCTCCCTGGTTAGTGCTCTCAAATCCCGCAATACCATTGTTAGTTTGCGCTAATTTTGCCCCGTTCCCACGCTGGTCTGCGCAAGCCTTGAAGCAGGGTCCACACCTGTGACATAGTCTCGTATCCGATCACCGTAACTCGCTTCGAGTCGGTATTTCAACGTCACCTCAAAGGAAGATACAAGGCGAGGAATTAGCAGGGCTACCCTTAGCAGACGCGGGGCTCTGGGCAAACTTAGCCCCTCACCACCAAAATTAATTAATTAATTAATTTAAAATACTTTTTTGTTTAATATTATTACAGTAGTCAGCAAATATTAACTCATTTTCAGCCGTATTGAGTATTAGGAAATGCCCTTGAAGGTAAATACAAGTATTAATATGTTAATTAATGCTACCCGCCTCGGTGGCGTAGTTGGCTAACGCACTAGTCTTGTTGGTCTCAACTGCTGAGGACGGGGAGATCAAGGCTCGAATCTCGGTCGGGTGAACTGGGGGTGGTTTTTCCTAAATGGTTTTCCCCTCTCACTCCATGCAAATGCGGGTTCACTTCCTCTAATTCAACCTTCCCAATTCCTAATCCATTAGAGTAATTAGTACTTAAAGCGTATAACCCGAACGGGTAGTAAGACGCGGTGCTAAATATAATTTAATGCTAGAAACCATGATATATATAATAATTGTGATTAATACACGTCTTGTCAGAGGTGAAGGAAGGGTTTGGTAATTAGATAAATCTGTGCCGGGACCGAGGATTGAACCCCGCACCCCATCACAGAAGTCCGTCACCTTAACCCTAGACAACCAGGTCACCGTTGATTTTCTTCTTCAATGAACTTGATCTGTATAAAGGTACAAATAACAACTGTGTCAAGTTTGTATTAAATTGGATAGTGCGTTTAAAAGCTATCTCTCCCCCACAAAAAGACGAATGCAAATCAGTGGAGTTAAAACTGAGAGCTCGCTTTACTCGTTCAATAAACTAAGCCACATGGTTATGTTTTACAGTCTGACAATATTGATAGATCGCCTATACAGGAGGCGCACACAAACATTTCACACCCCAAATTATGTTTCTCCTCTGTCACCTAAGAAGAGGGGGGCCGTACCTTTCGTAAGGCCCAAAAGGTGGCCCTGGGAGTGTGGTGAATACATGTCTGGATGTACTTCGAACCCAACACTGTCACAGCTCTGATTTTATTTATTAAGTTATTTTAGTGTGGTAAGATGGAGTGGATCGAACAAAGTCTTTTCTTTCTTCACAACTAATTTAAATATACAAAAAGGAGAAAAAAAAAGTGTTCTGAATACTTATAGCTTTCCTCATGTATACTCCATTCACGGTAGGAATTATTCTCTGAAAGGTCCTTTTTCCTACCAATATCCTACTATATAAATAGATTTCTGGTAGGGAAAAAGGCCTTTCAGGAAACAATTCCTACCGTGAATAAACTTAATGTGTTCTTCATCAATACTTAATCAAATTCATGAGAAATTCAAAATCAAATTCTTGTAAAAATGTTATTCTGTCCACTAAATTCTTGGAGTCTCAAATCGTCAGGATCTACCGGTGTATTCCACCCTTGTATACAGATATGTGTGCCACCAATTTGTTCGCCATTTTATCTTCGTCACACAATGCATATAAATGTATTCCACCGCTGCAACACACCACGGATGGAAAACATGGAAAAGAATTATTTTTAGCAGCGCGTCTTATTACCCGTTCAGGCTATACGCATATGTACCAACTATGCTAATAAGTTAGAAATGACGAAGGTTAGATGTAGATGAATTGTACACACATTTACGTAAATAGAAAAAAACATTTCGAAAAAACCTCAGTACACCCGACCAGGATTTGAACCCCGGTCTCGCTGTCATCAGAAGTCTAGTCTAACGCGAGAGTGATGCCTTAGACTATACTGCCGATACCCGCCTCGGTGGCGTAGTTGGCTAACGCGCTTGTCGTGTTGAGCTCGACTGCTGAGGACGTGGAGATTGAGGTTCGAATCTCGGTCGGGTGAACTGTGGGTGGTTTTTCCTAAATGCTTTTACACTCTCCCTCCACGCAAATGCGGGTTCACCTCCTCTAATTCAACCTTCTCAATTCCCAATCCATTAGCGTAATTAGTACTTAAAGCGTATAACCTTAACGGGTAGTAAGACGCGGTGCTAAATTAATTAAAAAATAGGGGGAGTGCTAAAATAATCTGATCCCGATAAAACGCGGATCTGATGGGCCAACATTTTTTTTCTTGGGGGTGTATGGCCCAAAATGAATACTATATATTAGTAGGTCTTCTTAAACCAAACTTGGATCAGTATATTAAATATAGATTAAATGTATATTTTAAGCACAGTGTGTACTCAAAGTTTGAAATTTTGGCATCTAATGCAACAATTCTTATAAAAACCAAATGATGCAAAGATTTCATATTTGGAGTGAGGAGGTTTATTAATTAAAATAAATATTATTTCAATGAACCTTCAATTAATTGCGTAAAAAATTGCCAAATGAGTGCAATATTCAATTAATTATTTTGTATACTTAAACGTGTGTAATAAATAGGGGAAGTGAATCAATTAATGCCAACTTCTTTTAACTTTATAATGGTACTTCATTCACATTAATAATCAGTATGAAACTCATGAAAACTGATACGAACTGAGGTTTTTCATATTTTCCCCCCAGATTTTGAAAATATATTTGATACAACCCCGCAATAGCCGAAACAGAACGACCTGGTCAGAGTAGAGCAGACAATTTATCCCTTCTCACTCCAAGTCACTAGCTGTCTGTCCTTGAAACCATAAATCTGTCGCCAGTGGTTTTGGAATGATTGTAAAACTCATCGCCCTGACACATCACCCTCATTCTCTGGGGATTGGTACCTGGATCTCCATCGTTTTCCAGTCAGTGTGGCAAGAACGACGATCGATGAAAGGTTTGTTCAGTGTGGCTGAGTGTAATTACATTTAATATCTTTAGGGATTTGTGAAGTGTAATAGTAGTGGAAAGAACATTTTTATTATTTTAAAAAATGGCCCCACAAAAGTTTAAAGATGGCAGAAGAGATGTAAAAGGCAAAAGTAATAAACATTCCAAGGCAATGAAACGCTTTTACGAAGAAATTCGGAAAGACCAGACCAAAAACCAAAAAGTTGGTGAAATGACTTCAAAACTATATTATGTTATTGAAGTTAAATACATTTTTTAAAATTCTTTTGAAATCTGGAACATAATCCGGAACCTCCAACTTAGCACGTCTATATCTTACCACTGAGTTATCTAGGGATAACACCGTAGAGTATTTATCGCTCATATTTTAAGTGTTAGTTGGTAATGTATGTGTAAAATCGTCGGCTATTTAATTACAACCAGAAACACAGTCCATCGTTGATCCATGCCCCATGGTAGCTTCGTGCTGCCGTTTGAACCATTCTTACTAATTTTAAATGGTTTCTTGGATATAATTTGTAAAGCAGAAGTCACCAACCTTTATTTAGCTGCGGACCCCATAAATGTTTTACCAAGACGCTGTAAATCACTTATTAACTACTAAGCAAATAATTTTTGAAAATAATTTTAAGAATGACCTTGAACAAAGAATACAACGTGAGACGTTGATATGTATGCACAATTGTGCATATGTTAAATAAATAAAGATAGATTACTTTTTAGTCATATTGGCCATGATATGAAATTTGTAGGTTAATATATAATATTTCTATATACCATCTCACACCTCTTTGGTTGAGAAAGAATAGTAATTGTCAAAAAAATCAAACTTGAGATGTTGATGGATGTCGACGTTTCACGGCCTCCTGAATCCGAAATTATTTTTTTTAATAATGTCAGTCTGTAGCTCTGATTGGAGACAAAACAATTTTACCAATTGGGATAAAACTTGGGACATCGGGTTTCATAAGGTTTCTCAGAGATTTTTTAAAATAAGCCATCCAACACTAACATTAATGGTAGTATTTTTTACTTAAGGATGTAAAGAGAAAAAATAGATTATATCAAACTCGACTCGATTAAAATTCACGTATATTTATTGTTTAATATTAAAACAAAATGGAAGTTCTCATTTCCTCATGAAAATAACGTTGAGGGTAATTTACACTTAAGGAAACCTCCAATTTTTTTTTATCGTATCTCCACACCTATTTGAGATACGAAATAACTAATCATTTCAAAAATCATGGCATATTAAATATAATAATTATTATTTGAATTATATTTTTATAAAACCAATAGTATCCGAATTATAAGTATATATATAAGGATATATATGTATATATAAGGATATATATATATATGTCGTAGGTGATTTGGAAAATCCAGCCTATTGCAAAAGGCGCCCTTAATTTACAATGAGACAGGCTTATTGGGAAATAATAATATATTTGCTTATCAGCCTGATAATTTTTAGGCTTATTGCAATAAGCCCATTCAGCCTTAAGCTATTATCAAAATTTACCTTTGTTCACTCAATCAGCTTAGTTGATTCCGGGCTTATTGCAATACGCCCAAGATAGGTAAGGCTTATTAAAAAGTCTACAGCAGAGGTTCCCAAACTGTGGGACGTACAATTATTCCCAATGGTATGCTGTGAGAAGAAATAAAACAGCCTATTAAAGTCGTGAAATGGACTCATAAGATTTAATAAATATATTTCAAACCAATCTAACCTAAATTAAAATATATTGTAGGGGTGGCAACATTTATTACATCTCAGACAAACAGTGCAGCCACACATTCTCGTAATAAACACACAAACGGTGATACCTACTCCAAATACGGAAATTGTTGAGCTGGTACACCATTCCAAAGGTTTGGGAGCCGCTGGTCTACACAATATAATATTTTTCTATTTCAGCATGTCCTAAAATTAACTCACTGAGTACCGTACGATTGAAAGGTTTGATTAAAAATCTCAAGTTCACGTAATGTATAGTAAAATAAATTAAATAAACGTAACTAACTCTTATGAATAAGTAATGGTTATTGAAAAATAATAATACAGATATAAATTTAATAGTTACCTTTCTTTTATAGAAGAAATATATGTGTTTAAAAGTATATTGGAACATTTACCATTGTCAATTCACACTTTTGACATAACACTTTTATTTATGTCCACAGGGTAAACTGCTGTGACATTTTGATGTGCACAGTTACAGTTTGTCTTCTCACAGGCACACTTTTTTTGTTTGACTTTTTTTTTTATATTATACATTTGCATCTGGTATATTCCTGGCCCCCAAACTTTGATTCCCTACTCATAGATTCACGAACAATTTCGTATTTTTCTGGGATGTCTTTATGAATTTGTGTACCAGAAATCTAGAGGTCACTTCTATTAGATTGGGCTGTAATATATTTATTAGATTTTATGAGTCTATATTTTACGACTTTAATTTTTTCTTCTTTTTTTTTCTTCTCGCAGCATACCATTGGGAATAATTGTACGTCCCACAGTTTGGGAACCTCTGCTGTAGACTTTTTAGTAAGCCTTCCCTATCTTGGACGTATTGTAATAAGCCCGGAATCAACTATACTGATAGAGCAAACAAAGGAGCACTTCCTTAATATCCCAAAGCTTTATGGGCGTATTGCAATAAGCCTAAAAGTTATCAGGCTGANTTTTCTTCTTTTTTTTTCTTCTCGCAGCATACCATTGGGAATAATTGTACGTCCCACAGTTTGGGAACCTCTGCTGTAGACTTTTTAGTAAGCCTTCCCTATCTTGGACGTATTGTAATAAGCCCGGAATCAACTATACTGATAGAGCAAACAAAGGAGCACTTCCTTAATATCCCAAAGCTTTATGGGCGTATTGCAATAAGCCTAAAAGTTATCAGGCTGATAAGCAAATATTATATTATTTTCCAACTAGCCTGGCTCATGGTAAGTTGAGGGTTCCTTTTGCAATAAGCCGAATTTTTTAATTCTCCTACGACATGTATATACTTTATATATATATATACTTTATATATATATATATGTCGTAGGCAAATTGGATATATATATATATATATATATATATATATATAATACAAATATATATATTACGGAAGTCTTCAAATTTGAAAATTGCTGTAATGCTTTGTGAGTGTGATGTTCCTCTTTTCTCCAACAATCCATATTATTTCATGTGTGCTCTTTGGTAGAATGTGCAACAATGTCTATTATCTCGTTTCAAATATCTTACGAGCTTTAAGTAAAATTTTTTTTACAGTAGCGAGAAAGTCTATTCTATGCACTCTCCCCACCTTTTATTATTTTCTCGCTATCTTACGGGTAGAGAAAGTATTGTGATCGTCAAAAAACTTGAACTCGAGATTTTTATGAATCTCGCCGTTTCATGATTCCTGAATCCGAAAAAGTTGTTGTTGAATTTCCGCCTCTCTGTCTGTCTGTACCTCCAACTAGCGCCTAAACTATTTGGTCAATCGGGCTTAAACTTGGTAACTAGGGTTTTAATAGGGTGGCCCCGAGTGTTTTTTGGAATTGGATATCTAACCCTAAAATTAAGGGTAGTTTACTAAAGGGAAAAAAGATAAAAAGTTGATTTTCTCCAAAATAATATCTGCTAAACTATTTGAGATGGGAAATTACTTATCACTACAAATGTGCATGTCTATTTATAATACAAATATTTTATTTGAAGCATATTTTTATAAAACCAATAACTTTCAAGCAATACGCAAATATATATTTTTTAGCTTTTCGAACACTAAAGGTAAAATATTGCGACCGTAAAAAAAATCTGACCAAAATGTTGATGGATATCGACGTCTCATGAGCCCCCGAACCCTAAAAATTGCTTTTTGCAATGCCGTCTATCTGTGTGTCTGTTTAAACGGTTTATCCTTAAGCCACCTAGGAGAAATGTTTGTACAACAATAATATATCTCCATTTTAGACTCAATAGTCAATATTAAAATTTTTGTTTGGTCAAAATTTATAAATGAGGAATTTAATAGAAATGCGATGAAGATGAATGAAGATTTGTAACACCTATTAAAATATCAAAAATTTTAACCTGAAGTTGAAATTTTAATACGAAGGGTTAATACGAAGGGTTGACCCTTGTGGATCCAATATTAATATTTTGTATCGGTCCAAACATACAAATGATGACATTAATTCTTTAAAAATAAAATTATTAAATTTAAAACCGGGACTAAAAAAAGTTTTACGTATGTATATGCAATTTATGCTTGGGTTTGCTAGTGTGTATTATTTCGTAAAACATATACTTGTATTACGAGTTTTGGGTAAATATATATATATTTTTAAACAATAGAGCGAGAAAGTCCGTGCGGAGTTCCATACTATTTATTCTATGCCCTTTCTCGTCAAATGTTTTTTCTAATGAATTTCTCCCCTTTGTTCAGGCATAACGAATTAGTTTTATACCACCTATTGAAATATAGTGTGTAGGTCCCTAGTTCAATTCCCGTGTCCAGATGTCATTTTTTAAATTTAAATAATATGTAGATGAGGCTATAACCATAATTAACAAATACTAATATTTGACATCATGTAGAGATAGTGCTTTAAATTGTAATGATATTGGTTTGGATTAATCTAAATTATCTAACAAGTCATGAATGAAGGTAATTTTTATTTAAGGTAATGTATGTAGAGTATCCTTTTAAGATTCATCCATGAAGAAACACACGCTTCTCAGAAATAATGTGAAAAGGATTTCACCACTAGAATATATCTTTTATACCATCTTTCCTGTTAAAAGAGCAACTGCGTTGGTTCCTGTTTAAAGGAACAACTTCGTAGTATTTGGTAGAAGACGCCAATCCCCTATACCAATAAGAAGCTATCCTTCACAACACCTGTCGCTAGGACTCTTTCTATAAGTTAGATTTTACACTGTTGATGAGGGGAGAAAAAGACAAGGGGTATGTCATATATAAACCATTGTGCGTATGTTTAAGGCATCTCCGGGAGCCAAACATCTACACCGGGACATCCCACCCACGCACAAGTCAGTCACAGCCACACACTGGCAGTCACTCTAACACAGTATAAAATAACTTACATTAATATCATAAGTGTGCAGTGATATAAAACATTTAATTGAAATATGTATAAGTAATTGACAGGTGTCATTTAAATAAACCGTGTGTGAATAAACAACCATCAACAGTTCACTTTCTTAAATTTTTTTAATATACCGATTTAATTAGTGCTCGAACACGGAGCTATAGACAGCTGGTTAAACGGTATATTTTCCGTACAGTTATGATAGGCGCTCGATCACGGAGCTATAGACAACCTATACATCATCACAGCATTATTATATCAGGGAATTAATCCGTAGTGTTCCAATCGACGCCCAAAGCGGGGCGATTGATTACATAGTGTAACAATTGACGCCCAAAGTACGGCTCCATCAGTCAATAGTGTTACAATTGGCGCCCAGAGCACGGCTCCCTTAAATCCATAGTCTAACAAAATACTTAACACCCGCCCCCCATTTCCCTCCACTCTATTAGTTTGGCATGCCTGTATAGGGCACACTTAGTGTAATAAATATTTATATTTTTAGTAATGACACAAGTGTGTTAATAATGAGAAATATCTAAAACAGAGGTAAAGTGCCCACATTTTTATGGAGGGACAAAGGGAAACCATTTAGAAAGATGCATCCTTTGTTCGACCATTCGGGATTTGGACCCTGACCACCATTCATCGTTAAAATAAAATAATTGACCTTAGTGTTTTAAATCAAGTTAAGGTTAACTTTAAAAATGAACCGATGGCTTTGTACGGTCTCTGACTTAGTTTTCATTAATAATAGAAAGAAAAGACGGTCTACCTGCTAACCCTCCCTCTTTCCCACCCTTCCTTCCCACCACCAAAACTGCATCCCAAGACTTTACAGTCATTCCACCCCTAAAGAAGATAGGTTTTTTTGGTTCTCAACGGAATGGAACGGTAGCATCCACTTTCATCTTTTCCTTAGTGACACACACGCTATCTTACAGATTTTTCTCAACATTATCTTTATTCAAATACCGTTAAGAAGACTGAACACTTCGATTGCAATGATTATTTTATGTCGAACATGTTGCCATTTAAAACCGCTGTAAGGAGATTGTTTGTAGTTGTGCATTGTTTGTCACTAGAGTGCATGCGTGTCACCACCATATTAAAGGACAGGTGCGTTCGAGGAGGAAGGAAATGTTTAACAACCAAAACGCAGCTTGTGACATACACGCCATGCCGGCGGAGGAGGGAGGATGGTAATAGGTTGGTCTGAACACTACCCAGACATGCAATTAGTGAGTAGAACTCTAATCGGCAACATTCTCCCCTTATAAAGGTATAAATGTGAAGTTTGTTTTATATATTATGATAAAACTGAAGCCAATTAATCCCGTCTAGCTTGTTTCTGTGTTAAGTTGGCGAGCGTGGAAGGAAGTGACTTATTGCTACTATAGTGTGAGTCGTAATATCAATATATTGATTTTATTCAAGTTAGTTAGAGGTTTAGTATTCATGGTGTGCTGGCATACATATGTTTAAAAATATGTACACTTCGTCTACCCTGTAAAGTAACACGCTTACCCTAGATTATAACACTTTGGTTTAACTTAAAAAACACCTTGGTGGCGTAGTTGGCTAACGCATAAGTTTCATGTTGAGCTAGGCTGCCGAGGACGGTGATATTGAAGTTCGAATTTCAGTCGGGTGAACTGTGTGGGGTTGAGTGTTCCTAAATAGCCTTACACTCTCCCTCTATGCAAATGTGGGTTCACTTCCTCTAAATTAAACCTTACAAATTCCTAATCCATTAGTGTAATTAGTAATTAAGCGTATAACCCGAACGGGTAGTGAGACGCAGTGCTAAATAAATGATAAATACATAACTTAAAAGATAGTGTAATAGAGTAATACGTCAAGGTAAGACTGTTACCCACGAGGCTAAACGAAAGGTACATTATGTAAGTAACAATTATAATTGTCTGTGCTTGTAATCGCACGCATCGTGTGTCACCGGACGTCTCGGGTCCGGATTCTGACCGGCTCAAAGTGCACCTTTATCGTTCTCGATGCGCGTGTGTTTACTTATTCGTGGGCACTATATTCAACTGTCTTGTATTTGGGCGCCAGGTAGGTACGTTTTATAACAACGTTTATGAATGGGTTACTATCACACATGACAGGAATATTAATATGAAATAAATATAACATTTTATTGATTTAGATTTAGTTTTGAGTTATATTAAGACTAACTAATGTCTTCATATCGTTTGTGCTAAATATATATATATATATAAAATTGGTGTGCTTGCCCGGTGTTATTTAAGTGGGTATGTAAAGGACGCGAGAAAAGGCAGTTGTTTTTGAAGTTCTTTTTTAAATCAAAACAGATTTTGGGTAAAAATAAATCAAATATTTTTTCAATAGAAACATTTAATTTAAGTTTCTTCACATGGTGATATCAACAGCTTTTGAATATCTGTCAAGGGGTCTTAGAATTTAATGACAACTTTTTCTCTTAATTTAAAAAATTAATCATCTATTGCCGCCATGCTGACATTGACAGATATTCAAGAACGGTTGATGTCACAATGTAAAGAAAATTAAACTCTAGGTTTGTACTGAAGCAATTTTATTTTTGTCAAAAAAAAGTTTTGCTATAAAAACTGCAAAAACACTCGCTTTTTCTCACGTTCCCCAAATTCTCACCTCCGTACCGATTGAGACCCAAAACGCGAGTGTTCTTCCCAGAATTCCCCGTGGGATTATATTCCAATCCCGTGAGTCTCCAGGAAGGCTACACCAATAGCAATCCTGCCCTTGAAGATTTCTCTTCATAATTGTGTCACCTTAAGACCGGACTAACGTTTTCTCAAATGTTAGAGCTGAATAGTACAATTCAATATTTCAAATACCTGGCAGTTAGGCCATTTTGTCCCTGAACCCTCACAAACTATCTACCAGTTAGCAAGATGTTAAGAGGCCGGTCAACACTTGTTTACATGGTAAAACTAAATAAAAGATTGTGACAAAACCGTTCTATGGATTTGAAATCGG
>CABFVX010010973.1:0-12229 GCA_902151425.1 Timema shepardi | reverse complement strand
TGAGCTCATTAAAGGTCCTTTCGTTAACAAAGTATGTGTTGGTCGCTTTAGGGAACTTGGCAAGGTCAAAATAGCATTTCGGAAGGCGTATCTTCCCAGGAGAAACTCGACCTGGGGATGTGGGGATAACCTTTGGCAGGACTATCCCACACCTGTCGAAAACCGATAGCATCCTGATCCCAACCGGCCTTGCGCTACGGCATTTGGTTTCATACAAAACACGGTTAGGGGGATGAAACACAGGACGGGAGACAACATGCCCCGGCATGCAATGCAGTTTCGACACGTAAGATACCAGAAGATAGGACCGCCACGCCGGTAAGAAAGAGGGGGCTCACCGGCGTCGGCACAGATGTTGACGACTAGACTGGTACGAAAGGTACCAGTAGCCAGTCGAATACCAGCATGGTGGACACTATCTAGCATCTTTAACGCCAAGGGTCTAGTTGAGCCATAAACAAAACTGCCATAATCTAGTTTAGATCTTACCAAGGTCCTATAAAGGCGCATCAAGGTTTCCCTATCAGCACCCCGGAATCAACCGCTAACCACTTTGAGCAAATTCAATGCTTTGATACACCTCGCTTTCAGGTCTTTGATGTGGGGAATCCAAGTTAGTTTAAAATCAAATAAAAGTCCCAGGAACCTTACGCTCTCCAAGAATGGTAAAACAACGTGGTACATTAAAATATTGGGGGATGGCTGTATTTCGCGTAATCTATGGAAGTGGACGACCGTCGTCTTGGCCACTGAGAAGGTAAAGCCTCTACGCGAAGCCCACATCCATAGATTGTTGACAGCTAATTGTATCTGCCGTTCAGCCCTGTGGAGACTCGATGAACTGCAGTAAATTGCCTAGTCATCCACGAAAAGGCATGAACAATTGTCCTCTAATATAATTCATAAGCATGCGTATAGTCATGACTAAACTTTGTCTAAAAACGGGCGGCACAGAGGTGGGAAGACCACAAGAAAATCACATGTTGACTTTGATAATTGAAATTAGTGAGCTCAACAGGGACAACTGTGTCAAACACTGGAAGAAAAATGTTATTTTCACCATTGTAAATCACTTTTTTTTAGTGGATATGTGAAAATTTCACAAATTTAATCAAATTACCTAACTTTTCTCTATTGATTGGGTTGTCCAGGCCAGTGGGCATCCTGATAAAGAAGGCTTGATAAAAGTTAATGACGTCACTTTAATATCCTTTGTTTGTTTAATCAAACATGCTATTATCGAAATATATTTTATAAGTAGTAAAATTCAGTGATACGTCTCGTGCCCCCCGACATGTTTGGCACACCGTTGAGGAAATAAAGACATGAGAGCCAGCTGACTTTCAAATAAAACTGAGATGACATTGCTGGAGTTATTATGTAACTAAGCCCACGAAGTCTTCTCTAGTCAAGATTTTTCACGAAGGGGTGTATGTACCTACCAAGCCTCGTACACAGCAGAAAGCGGAATGGCGAAGCGAACACCGAACCGTGCAAAGTGCTGCAGCATTCCAGCGAACCTGCAACAAAGCCACGCGCGTTTCTCCGATCCACCTCACGTCGGTATCAGGACGAACCGTCAAAGGGAGGTTCCCGAACGTGTTTCAACAGTGTGGACGGGTAAGAAAACATAGATTTTACTTCAACCTAGAGATGAGAAAAAAAAAAGTTCCCTTTGATGTACGGTTCATCGAGTATTGTTTCTAGAATTTAAAAAGGTAAATTTGAAACATAAATCTCTTCAGGCACGGGTGGTGGAACCGTAGGGTAGGTGGGGTTCGGGGGGGGGGGGCATTAATCTAAAAAAGCTATTATTTATTTAATAAAATCTAATAAATAGAAATTACATATTTAAAATATTTATTACATCTGAGTAATTGATATACCATAATATTTATAAAAAAAAATATCTCTGCACATAAGTATTTTTACTTTCTCCTATCTTAAAGGTAGAGAAAGTATTGTGATGGTCAAAAAAATCGAACTCAAGTTTTTTATGAATATCGACGTTTCATGAACCTCGAATCAAAAAAAGTGATTTTTGAATTTCCGTTTGTCTGTTTGTACCTCGGACTAAAGCCTAAACTATTTTACCAATCAGGCTGAAACTTGGTATTTAGGGTTTTGAAAGGGATCTCCCGAGCGGTTTTGGAATTGGATAGCTAACCCTAAAATTAAGGTTAGTTAATTTATTGGCGAAAAGAGAAAAAATCGATTTTCCCAAAATCTGGTTTAACGATTTTGATTAATTTTAATTTCCAAGCATTGATGCATATTATAAACAAAAGGATTACTCTCATTTTCTCGGCAAAATGACATCAAGGGTTCCGGTCTGATGCGTAAATTCTCATTTTTTTCAACCCAGCGCTGAAACTATTTGAGATATGAAATTACTTATCAGTGAAAATATGTAGGTCTATTTACAATACAAATATATTATTTTAAACGTATTTTTATAAAACCAACTATTTTGAATCTAAAGGCAAATATATGTATATTTGTCTTTAGATTCAAAATTATTGTTCATGAAACGTCGACATCCATCAAAATTTCGGGTTATATATTTTAAAAAATCGAACACCTAAGGTAAAGTATTGCGACCGTGAAAAAAATATAACCCAAAATGTTGATGGATTTCGATGTTTCATGACCCCCAGAACCCTAAAAAGTTGTTTTTGCAACGCTGTCTGTGTGCCTGTCTAACCCTAAAATTAATAGCCGTTTACGAAATAGTAAAAAGAGAAAAATTCCATTTAATCAAAATTGCCTATAACGATTTTGATTAAAATTCGTGACTAGGCATTGATTAAGCTTATAAACAAAATGGGTTCTTTCATTTTCTCATGAAAATGACGTTTAGGGTTCCTTACAGAAGCAGAAATGTCTATATCTCCACAAATATTTGAGATAATAAATAACCTGTCTTTATAAAATGTTGGTACTATAAAAAATAAGAAATCTTTTATTTGAAATTATACAACTATAAAGCCACATGGCTGACTCACTCAATGACATTAATGTTTACCCACTTCCAGATGAGCTAGAAACTTGAAATTTAGGCAAACTTCAAACTTCTAGCTTCTAGCTTGTAACCACCAGGAAAATTCCAAAAAGTTAAAAAAAGTTTAATTCTTAAGCCCCGAAAAAAAATTAAAAATGTCGGAGCAACTTTAATGTCGGTGCGGACCTTTCTTTGGAGGTATCTTGTGGCTAAACGGTAAGACCTATCAACAAACGGCTACTAAATTACATTAGTTTACATCCACTCGCAAAGCGAGTATATAAGCATAAAACCAATAGTTCGGGAGATATTGGCAATTATATTAATATAATTTTGTGAGCGTTAGTTGTGAGGGGGTACTACTTAATTTTAAAGGCAACAATTCTCAAATGTCATAGAGTAATTAAATATAAATAAGTAACTGTCTCGAAAGACGTTGATGTTGGTTTTCCGTTGACCTCTTAGAGGAAATGTTTGTACAGCACAGGGGCAAATCCGGAATTTTCGTGGGGCTGGGGGGGTAAGGGTGGTGGTAGGACACAGGTGCTCCCATAAGGATCGGGCCGGGCTGCCCTCAATGAACTTTTATATAAAAATACTTTAAAATTTGAGATTAAATCTTTAGGTAATTTTTCAGTGTAACGCTAAACTTGAGAATAGTCCTCTAATGAAGGGTATAACTAGAAATTTGCTATTAGTATTGAAATTTATTAAAATCAAGTAATAATAATATCAACAAAAAGTGTTTATTAAGAGGGAAATGAGTTTAAACACCATAGCAATTATTATATAAATAGTTTTTATCTATTCAATAAATCGACAAAATAGGTGGAAATATTCAGATTTCAAACAATCAAACTTGAACTCCACTCTATATTATAGCTAGTTATTTATTTTTCTAAATCGAAATTTTACCAGCAAGCAATACTAACACGTTATGTGTGTGGTATTTTTCAAAGATTTTGTTTAAAGCACATTATTTAAAAATGAATTATTTTAAAGATCTTTATTTATTAGTAATCATTAAAATAGTAATAATAAAAATGATAAAATAAATTTAAACCTAAACAATGTTAGTGCAACAAGGCAAGAAGCGCGCGACTAAAATTTTGGTGATTTCATTAATGCCTATTTTCACCATTTTAATACTTAATGTGATTTTCTTAAGTATTTATAATAATTACCGTAAATTAATCATTTAATATTATTACCAATAACAATTTTAAAAATGAAATATGGTTAGTGAGAGAGTATTACGTGACAATAAAACTAGTAGTGACAATAAAATGCCGAAAAGTTTAACCGTAAGTCAAAATTTCAATACGCAGTATTGACCCTTATGGACCCAATATCGATATTTTTTATTGTTTCAGATATACAAATGAAAACGTTTGTTCTTTAAAAATAAAATTATAAAATTTCAAACCGGGAGTAAAAAAATATTTTATGTATTTAGAGCGTAATTTGTTGTTGTATTCACTAGTGTATATTATATTACGAATTTTGAGTAAAAATATATATATTTTTAAATAATAATAATATTTAGCACCGCGTCTTACCACCCGTTCGGGTTATACGCTTTAAGTACTAATTACTTTAATGGATTAGGAATTGCAAAGGTTGAATTAGAGGAAGTGAACCCGCATTTTCGTGGAGGGAGAGTGAAAACCCATTTAGTATAAACCGCCCCCAGTTCACCCGACCGAGATTCGAACCTCGATCTCCCCGTCCTCAGCAGTTGAGCTCAACACGACTAGCGCGTTAGCCAACTACGCCACCGAAGCGGGTAATTTTTTTAATAATAGAGCGAGAAAGTCCGTGCTAAGTTCCGTACTATTTCTTTTATTTGGCTTCTTCAAGGCGAGATGGGTGAAAATATATGTGACTGCCGATTATTTTTGTTACGTATTATTCTCCTTGGGTTTGGCCGATACTAACGGAAAAACAGCGAACCTAACACACACCCGGTCAGTGTTCGCCGCGTACGTGGCTTCATACTTTATTATACAAGTATAGCCTGCTGAATTTGAAAGTAAGCATCGTGCAGCGCATCCTAGCATATATGGTGGCCTACCTACACCCCTCGCGCCAAACATATGCTTGTTGTTTATGTACAGCATTATACAAAATGAAAAAAAGTAAGCTAATGCATGTTGTTTGGTTCTATAATAATGCCTAAAGGGGAATACCGACACTTACTTGGTAAGGGTCAAAGAGTGACCTTCGAGTCATATTTATTATGAAAGCTTTCGCCGCCAATATTTGAAATTAAACTACTTTAATCGGGCACGAACCACGTAGAATAAATAACTTCTGACTTTTCGGTGGAGGTTGCAACAGCCATCATATTAGATTGAGGTTGGATGGTACGGAACGCGAGAAAAGTTAGTATTTTTGTAGTTTTTATGGCAACACTTTTTTTTATTTGCCCAAATAAATAAAATAATGCTTCTGTAGAAACAAAGGGTATAATTTTCTACACATGGTGATATCAACAGTTGTTAAGTATCTGTCAAGGTTGTCCTGAAATGTAATGATTTTTTTTTTCTCTTCATTTAAAAAAATTCTCATTTAATGCCACAACTGATAACACCACCTTGTGAAGAAAATTAAGCTCTATGTCTCTACTGAAGCAATATTTGATTTATTTTAGCTTAAAAAAAGTGTTGATATAAAAGACAATGACCTTTTCCTTTTCCACCCCACCTTAATGAAG
The DNA here is from genome assembly GCA_902151425.1 of Timema shepardi. NCBI lineage: Eukaryota > Metazoa > Arthropoda > Insecta > Phasmatodea > Timematidae > Timema > Timema shepardi. Next base: position 6,512 of record CABFVX010010973.1, on the reverse strand, counting down.
GCACTTTTATTTTCACCCTTCATCCCAGATTATAGCTATTGCAACTACAGCCGTAACGTCAGGAGTTATTTCTTCTACGCGACTCAAGCACGAAAATAATAGTTCCATTACATATTGGCGTTGTATAAACATATTTACCGAGGTGTTACTACTAGAGTCTTTTAACGTCAATACATAATTATGTTAACATTGTTTATTTAAAACGTATGAACGAGAGAGATAGAAGTAGATTGAGAGTTCACCAACGATTGTACAAATTCACTGCCATCCAAAATTACGCAAACAAAACTCGCTTTGGAAGTAGGCCCTACATAGTATTAACTAACTGGACACTTAGGTATAACCTGATTTTCATAGAAAATCCGTTATTTGAAAACTGAAAACTCGTATCGTTACAACGGAGGAGGAAAGTATTACAATAATTGTATTTACATTCTTAGCCCATTTAATTAATAACGTAAGTAAAAAGTACACAGTAATAAATGATAAATTATTATTGGAAGCTTTTGATAACTTTTTAATCACTAAATTAAAAAGCTTTAGACATATTTATAGAATGTCAAATTGTATCGACTTTTCAATTATTTCTTTTAGGACAGCGTTTTACTCCCCTTTAAGGTTATACGCATCCTTAGCCTACTAATTACTCTAGTAAGTTAGGGATGAGGCAGGTTGAATGTAAGAAAATGTACCTGAATATGTGTGGAGGGAGAGTGGAAAACCATTTTGTAAAAACCACCTTTAGTAAGCTCGACCGGGATTCGAGCCCCATTTTCCTCATCATCGGTAGTCTAGTCTAATGCGATATTAGCGCCTTAGACCATGCGGCCATTGAAGCAGATCAATCAATGTAGGTGGTCGAAGGTTGGTTTCCTGTAAAATTCCGGGTTTAGTTGGCTTGCTTAGTTTCTGCATGTCGATGCCTCTATTCACTCTTTTTGGGTAATTTATGGTTAATCTTCATTGTATTTAAAGTCTAGTCCCGCAAGTCAACACATAGGCTATACTTGTCTACGAATAACAAGCAGTACAAATCAAATGGGGGATTAACTTACCTCCAAATCTCGACTACAAACACGACTCTAAGGGCCAGTTTCATAATCAAATTTAGTACGCCTCAAGTGCGGCGCTACACTAAATACAAGACGACACCTACCTAAACCAGAATGGAATGGGCCAGTTTCCTATGCGAGAACGGTCCATTCCATTCTGGTATAGGTAGGTGTCGTCATGTACTTAGTGTAGCGCCACACTTGAGGCGTACTAAATTTGACTATGAAACTTGCCCTGTGTGCTAGACTACTAACTGTGGAGGGCAACAAATAGAAGTGTACACTTTGAAGTGTCCGACAAGCTTTAAGAGTATACCAGGTTAACACGATACAACAATCTCGAATGAGTATCAATATTTACTCAACCAAACTGGCTCGAACACATTATACCCGCCTCGGTGGCGTATGGCTCGAACACATTATACCCGCCTCGGTGGCGTAGTTGGCTAACGCGCTTGTCGTGTTGAGCTCGACTGATGAGGACGGGGAGATCGAGGTTCGAATCTCGATCGGGTGAACTGGGGTGGTTTTTCCTAAATGGTTTTCCACTCTCCATCTACGCAAATGCGGGCTCACTTCCTCTAATTCAACCTTCCCAATTCCTAATCCATTAGCGTAATTAGTACTTAAAGCGTATAGGCCGAACGGGTAGTAAGACGCGGTGCTAAATATTTATTTTTCGAACACATTATGAAGTGCATGTTTACGTTAGAACCGAATGCGCTATAAACGAAGGTCCCCTAGAGTTCATGGCGAATGACCGTGAAAATATTCGTGTCCTTGACCTCCAGAGAAATCGTCCATTTACCTTGCGGTGTAAATAGAGATCCATTCTTCTACAACCGACGAGGATCGATCAATAGTGGCCGTCTAGACTCATCGATCCAACAAAGTCTTTCCTCTCTCTCCCTCCTCCCCAAAAAAATCAACGGAATATTTCAGAGAAATGTATATACTTCAGAAATTGGTCTGAGGTAACAGGTGCCAGGAAGCCAAATAAACTCACCCCACCCCTTGTCCTTCATCCCCCCTCCTTCACAGGTGGCGTGAGCCTCCCGAATACACAAACCTTGCTCAAATACGTCAAAAAGTAAACACGAACGTCGCGCTGAGTAAAGTCTGGAGCTTGCCTACTTGAGCCGTTCAACTGGTACCTTACGTCGCGTCGATGCTCTTGAGAAGGTCGTGCGTGCTACCTCTCGCCTCTTTCCGCCTCGTTTGGCTTACTAGCGAGAACATTAACCTTGTTTGGATTTCACTTTATAAAGATGAAAATGAATCGATATTTTTAACTCTTAAAACGAAAATCCATTCACAATGAATTCAACTTTCATTCTCTGCTGATCTGAAACTGACTTAAAGGCGTTTTTTAATTTCATGAATAGCACCTTATCGCCCATTTGGACTAAAGGTATATTTACACGAAAGAGTTCAGGTCAAGGATGGTATATTTTAGATAAAGTGTACCCATATTTGTGTTTAGGGAAAATATAAAACTTTTTAGGGAAAGAACCTCTTAGTACAGCCGGCATGGATTCGAACCTACAACTCCCTCTGTCCTTCAATATTATCAAAAAGGGTGGCTTGTTGTTTTTGAGTTTTTCAGGTTTTAGGCCTACGCCAGTGTCATTATTTGATTAGATTTTTTTTTAAGGTATTAAGAGTGCACTTCTTGAACCAATTGATTATACTGGGGTACACGACAAACAAAGCAGACACAACACCTAGTCCCCCAGTTGATAACTTACCAATGTGAAAGGGGAAACCCAAATTTCATGAATAATATTTATTTTCTACCGTGCAGGAAATAAAACTCGGGACAGATGCGCTACCGAGTGAGCTCAGAGGTTTTTTTTGCACCGCGTCTTATTACGTGTACAGATTTTACGCAATTGTACTAATTTCATGAATGAGTTAAGGATGAGGAAAGCTAAATTCAGAAGACGTGTACCCGCACTTGCGTGGAGAGAGTGGAAAACCATTTAGTAAAAACCACTCTCAGTGCACATGACCGGGATTCGAACCCCAACTACCCTGTCATCGGCAGTAAAGTCCAACACGAGAGGAAGGCCTTAGACCATGTGGCCACCGAAGCGGGTAGCTCTGGAGTAAGATTTGTATTTTGTTGCTACGGCAGCAACATGACATCCAGGTTCGGTCGTCTGTATGTTGACTATTAGCCGCTCTGGTGGTACAGAAAGTTGCCCAGGGTACACCACAGGAGGTTGTCCACACGTACCCGCAAATAGATGATGTGCTGATAGTGGTCATGAAGTTATGGAGCCAGTGTGAGTCTTAATCGAACCTAAGCCCAAGTTTCCAAACCCTGGTAACCGTTGGGATCATTCCCCTCAAGGAAAAAATACCCAAAGTATCAACCGGGAATCGAATCCGGGGCCCTAGGCTCGTAGCCAGGTGCATTGACCCCTACACCACAGGGCCGGCTTTCAAATGAATAATTTTGTTCAAATAGTCGATAGCCGAAAATAAAGGGTGCTACAATTAATAAAACGCACATACAAATTGTACAGTGTACCCTATTTTCCTGGATAGATGTGCTCCCCATTTTCTACGTGCTGTTTATTACCCTTATTTCCGTAGCCTTGATTGAATAATTAGAGTGGTCAACCAACAGTTTAGGGAGCATTGGTTCAATACCGGGTAGAGTTTACAATATATTCACCATTTGTAAACGGGTTTGTTGCTGCTATACAATTATCTGGGTTTGTGATACTGAACATACTGCCTCAGGCTAAGGGCACACGAACGATTGTTCCCGCTCGCACCTCAGCTACTAAAGTCGTGAATACCAGAGTTGGACAGGAGGCTGGTAGACGGAGCGATAAAAGCAGCGTAGTCACAGCTGCAAAACTCATAAAGGGAAGGTTACACAGAGCGACCATTATTGCTGGTCGCCCATGACTTATCTAGAGTGTTGTCTAACACTTTATCACAGCGCAAGTAAACGTGGCTTGGGGTTACACTTGAATGAAAATGGGAGGAACGTGGAGGTACAACCCTGGTGGAAGAACGTCCCTCGGGTTTTGTGGCACGTGTGGCAGGTTTAGAGGTGGGGTATGTCGCCTGGAAAATGAACCACGGAGTACTCCAACGCGACATGACCTGGAAGCCGAATCTGACGTAGCTCTGTCTCTCGGTATTTATGGATTGTCTAGCATCCTACCATTGAACAACTCGTTTTTGTTTCCATTATTTGTACGACAAAAACAGCTTTAACGTAGCGTGGAAAATCATTCGTGTCCTTAATAGGGATGTGGTATAGAAAGAAAAGTATCGATAACAGTAAGTATCGGTATCGAAGCGCACATTAAACTTTTCTGCTTGGTTTGCTTGGGGCATCCTGGAGTTAACTTAGTTTATTGATACATAAGCTTCTTTTGTTTGGTTTGTGATGACCGTGCTCGTTGATAAAGGAAAGGATAGTGGACTGGCCACCACTCGCCCCGGTAACCGATCAGGCATCAGGATGTAATGTTAAACAAAGATAAAAGTGCAGCTATGAATTATTATGAGCTAAAAGAGATTGAGTGCTAGAGTTGCTTCTTGCTTGCCAAGCAGAAACTGAGTGAGAATTGAGCAATAGTGTCGTTTGTTCTTCCTACACAGTCCACTCTAGTAAACATTTAATCCTAGCATGAGTTAAGATAGAAAAAATGTTTTTTATTTCGATATCGATCCGATCTGATATCGGAATGTGAGTACTAATATCAGTAAGGGTTCGGCCAGACTGACAAGCATGCGAGCGAGCGCGTGAGCGACTGGGTGGCCAAACTGGCGAGCGTGCGAGCAAGCACGTGATTAGCAAATAGCTATAGATAGTTGTTGACAAGGAGGCAAAGGTTCGAATCTTGGATCAGTAAACTGAGGGTGGTTTTTGACAAGTGATTTATTGTTGTGGTTTTCTCATCCTCTTCTCACGCTAATGGTGGTTCTTATTTGTAAAGGCCTACTTTGATTATAATATTGAAGTATTTTAATACATCAGTAATGAACCAACTTACATTAATATTGCCTAGCGCTTGTAAACTAGACTGTACCGGGTCGAGCACGCTCTCTTGAAAAGTAGAAACCGTTATATCTTTCAAGCGCGCGCGCTCAGTCACTCTCTCGCACGCTCCAGTCAGTCCACCTCTCATTACAACCAATGTGCTCTAGTTTATATTTTAGTCGCTCAGTCTGACCGATCCATAAAAGTATCGGGAAAAAAAGAAGGATCGAGTAAAAAAAAAATACTAGTATTGAAAAGAAAATAACAAGATTAGTAAAGTATCGATACTTTTTTTAAATCCCTAGGACTTATGTTAAGGTGAGTTGTCCATGCTGCGACAGTAATATGCGACTGCGGCTGGAGCCGTGTGTCCAAGGCTGCAACAGACCGGGGTAGCACTCGCATGGGGTGTATTCCAAGAAGCGACACTAGCCGCATGCGGCAGTCGATTTCATGATGAATGTGAGTACAGGTGAGCTGATTGATAAACCTTTTTGGATATTTTGAGGGAGGAAGAAAATTACGATGAAATTTTAATGTGCTTGTACAGCAGAAGGAATAGACAGAAAGTGAATATATGTACTAGGAGGTATGCATGTCCTTGTACCTCGGGTGTTTTAAATCTTATACGCATGGATATTGCGAGCCGCCATCGCCTCGTGTTACAAACTAAACTCAAACTGCGCATGCGCGAAGACTGCGACTCCAGCCGCAGTAGCAGCTTGGACAACGCACCATAAGGATGTTAGTTTGTAAGCCAAGTGAAACAGTTATATTCTGTGTGCTGTAAAAAGCATGCTAAATATTCAAATAAAAACAAAATAATATTAGTTATTAGGATAGTGTATACAGGAAGAGATCGGATAACAGCACAGGTCAATGCGAGTGCTCATTATAAATAATCCCTTAGTTACGACCTTCTGGATTGAAATACTAGAGAGAGAGATAGTCCTCACTCATTAGCACCCTCGCCTCAACGGGACGGGCAGTTAAACGCCGAGAGTCTCGACTAACGCATGTGAAACTGGTAATGAAGGCAAGTAAACAGTTTGTGAACTGAAGCAAGACAAGTGATGCATCACAAAGATAAACGTCAAGGGAAACCTTCCCCACTACCTGCTTTTAATGAGTTGGACGGCGATTACCTTCCAGGAAGGGTAGAATAGACAACTACTCGGAAATCTACAGAAACATTACATAGCGAGGTAGCTAGATATTCTGAATACTATAAACATAGTAACAATCAAGGTTGTTCTCACTAACACGACCTCATAATGTTGATTACTGATTATTTTAGTTTACACAAGATATTGTTTTACCAGAAAAGTTTTATGTTTCTATTAACTAGAATCGTGGACATTCCGTGGTTAACGCTGTGCACAGGCTGCTTGGGACAGATATATTCCGATAGAGCGTAGCACTATCGGTTTGTCGTACTCGGGACGGACTGG
>CABFVX010010972.1:0-12234 GCA_902151425.1 Timema shepardi | reverse complement strand
TGATGGGCAGAATCGGATGAATAGAATCGATTCATTCGATTATTCTGAATAATCGATTCATTCAATTCTTTCAAAATCATTCGAATGAAAATAGTAGTTGACTTGACGCGAGATGTATGATTCATTCTCTTACCACTCCCTTGCTGAGGAAAATTTACATTATGATTATGAATGTTTCCAGGATATTTTTACACAGGTCTTCCTTTCTATTAGGTTCATTTTCAATAAGTAGTCCCCATTGTTACATAATAATCATCCTTACGCTTACGAATGATTCTAAGGCTAATTTAATACAAAGTTTAAGTGGTTGTACAAATTACAATTGAATAGCAGACAAAAATAATTCGAGTGGACATTACATAATGATTCGATTATTTTGCTACATTACTCCGTGGATTGCTCTATTTTATTTCCTCTAAGTTTTAACTTCCTAACTAACTAAACACATATAGCACGAACTGTTTGAGATATAATTGTTTTTAACGTTGACTTAAATTTATTAATTTTAAAAGTATACACTCTTTATGTATTTAATAAAACATTGCCCGGTCGTAATATTCAGATCGTATTATAATATTATTCACTGAAATAATTGTACATTCTTATAAAACTAATATCCAGCAAACTAACGTCGTAGATTGTCGAGTATTAATTTAGTTATTGATTCTAAGTGAAGCTTTCAGGAGGCATTTAATGATTAACTTATTCATATCGAAATTATTTAATCACTTACCCGAGATATAAATAAGATTGTAAGCTTATATATTTTTATCGTGTTAAGGAAATATAAAATAGTAAATTATTTTGACTCTTTTATAACACAAAAGGAAACGTATGTTCTTTATTTAATTATTAATCGTACGCAAAAGTATGTATATTAATTTGCGAGCTACTTATATGACTAATGTGTTCACTCATTCATTCACTGTATAGTATTTTGTTGTAGCTGACTTTGGTCTTTGACACTTGCACAAGGAACTAAATACAGTAATAGAAAGGAAGTGTTGATAAGCTGCGAACGCAGAGGAATGCTTGGTGAGAGATCCGACAGAAGTGTGAAGAGAATAGTAGAACGAAGCAAAACCAGCAACTAGTAACAACTTTTAAAGGTAGTAAACATTCGATTATTACCGACTCTTTACTACTTCCCAAAATTATTCAAATTATTCTTTCGATTCATTCGACTATTTTCAAAGAATCGAATGATTATTCGATTCTTAAAATCATTCGATTATGCCCATCACAAAATGGGACTAAAAAAAGGGGGATAGTGGGGGTGGAAATTAGAGCCTACCCTGTCACAGGAAGAGTGTGCATGCGCACCCACCAAAAGCCCCGTCTCTGGAGAGTGCGCAGACGCACCCACCAAAAGAAGTGGGGAGGAGGGGGAGAAAAAGACGTAAGAAGTTCAAGTATTACGACACTTACGAGGAAGGAGAAATTGACAGGCAAGAGCCATTAATAGAAGCTCGTTAAGGATCAAAGAAGATAAAAAAACATTGGGCAAGAACAAGCGGTATCCATTCAATAGCTAAACGTAATTATGAAATAGATGAGCCTGAAAAAGGGTTACAATACAGTACACTTGTGCGAGCTAAATTACTTTAGCTCGGCACACAATGTTTGTCATTTAGAACGTCGTTACCAAGTAGATGTTCTGCGAAAAAATAGTTATCACCATTTTTCTCATGAAGTATCTCCACTTCGATGTGAAGGAGTTTCCCAGTATCTAGTGGTAAACATTTACCTAAATTCAAGTACATAGGAACCTGTAAACTAACAATAAATTATAATGGGTTATTTAACACCTTTGTTCTAGTGGTCTACTTTTCATATAGCTTTTTTGCAAAAAGTATTTTCAACGTATATGTACCTACCTAATCCTGTGATACTGTACGTATCCACGAATTACTACTTACTTTATATATATATATATATATATATATATATATGTGNCCTAATCCTGTGATACTGTACGTATCCACGAATTACTACTTACTTTATATATATATATATATATATATATATATATGTGTGTGTGTGTGTGTTTAATTTTTCATCAGTCGTTTGAGGACTCGTTGGGCTGACCACATGACACCTTCTATCCGTAAAGTTGGCACAATCTTTGAAAAAAAGACTGGTCGCTCAGTCAATATGATTCGATTACAGGCCAGCTTTATGTTTTTTTTCTTCAATTTTTCACGTTCTAAAATTGGAATATGTCATGTTTTATTGAGGTAGTGATATATCTCTGTACATCTAACACAAGTCGACATGCCAAGATTCGTACCAAACACATGCAAGTTCACATGAACTAAAATATATTAATATAGATTTATTAAAACAAAATATCAATTTTCATTCATAAGCTTTAACAATTCGTGGAGGAAGGGTGTAGTTGCCTATAAGTTAATAAATGTTTTAAAAATAGCAATCATATTTCTTATGAATACTTTTGTTAATTAATATGTGTAAAATAAAAAAGTACATTGGTTTGGTGTTTACTGGTGTATAAAAATAAAACTATATATTTAAGAGTTAAACCTATTCATTCTATTGTTTTATGTGAGCCTCTGGTGTATAACAGAGAGAGATTGATCCAAATGTTCGATTTCATATTTAGTAACCTTTTTTTAAAATTTAATTTAATTTTTTATTTCTCAGGTATAACCTTGGAGTAATGCTTAAATAAGTATAAAACGACTTGTTTGAATAGCAGATCCACTTTTGAAATCGTACCATAGAAAAGCAAGAAGTGCTACGATTATCAACTGATGATAATTTTATTATTATATTTTAATGTTTAATGAAATTAATACTATCAATTAATCTCGACTATTTTTAATTGGAATGCATTTATTAAAGATAAAGCTACACAAAAAATAATTACTAAAAATACTTATGGTTTGTATTAAATTAGTGCTAATTAATTTAATGAAATTTTCAATTGCGTCAAAAAAATCTTTTTCTGGAAAATGGTAAAATATTTTCACTCTTTGAAACAAATAAAATTTTAAAATATGTCACGAGTAGTTTTAATTTATTTGTTCAATTGTTTATTATCCTGATGTAAAGAATTACGACTTCGAAAATTATATTGCATTTTACAGAGGTAATTAACTAAATGTCCATGTTAAGAAGAAAGTTAACTATTGAAAATTTTGTATTTTTAAAACTAAAATTTGATTTTGTAAGGATAGTAAATAAATAAAACAATTATATTGTACTATTACTAGATATTATGAGAGCTATAAGTGTGTGTGTATATATAGAGAGAATCTTGTTTATATGACACCATGTCCAAATTAAATGTATAATTACAACTACAAATAACGTATACGATATTCAAACAAAAGAGCTGAAATGAAAAAAGAATTTAACAATATTGATCTAAAGAATAATTTGAAAATTTGATCCTAAGTATAGAATTGTGACACAGAGGAGGGTAAATATAAGACATAAAGAACTGAGACAAAGAGTAGGCACCATTTATTATAGTAAAAAGAACTATATTAAACATGATTTAATTCATTCAAAGATGGATAACTATTGTGTAGATTATATTCCAAATGCAGTTATGGCTGGTAAATAACGATTTTAATATACGTGGAAAACCACCCTCAAGTTTCTCAGGCAAGTAATTAAATTAGTTCAAATTTTTGGAAATATTAAAGTATTAGTATATATTTTAGCTGATGCAATAATGTTGGATATTTGTTTGGATATTATTTTACAAAAAATTAAATTCAAACACATTCTAATTATATTTATCTCAACTAATTTCGTAAGTAGCAAAGTTACAATGCAAAGTATAAATGACTCGTACAATATGTCAGAGCTAACAAATAAAACTAAACTCATAATAAATGAATTGCTCAAAACGCCTATTTACTTGATTAGTATCAATACTGATAATATGCTCGAATTTGAAATTAGAACAGAAATATTCAGATACCTTCACAGTGATCGTCTTGTTCCAGTGATATCCCTGCAAGATTATTTGGTAAATGATGATAACGTGTTAGTCGCGTTGAAGAGAAATGATAACATAGAAAATAGTGTCGGATTCATCTTTATCATCAATGAAACAAGAGGAGAATGTTTTGTTAATAGCAACTGGACATACTCTCCATTATGGAACCCACGAGCTTTCTTCCTTCTGGTCATCACCACAACTGTGACAGAGGAAACTGACAAGATGGCAGACATGTTTCGAGACTGCTGGGAGAACTTTAATATACTCAACTTAGTGGTTATATTCCAGTACGAGGTTTCATTACGGATAGATTATTGTAATAAGTACTGTAAAGATACTACAAAACTACAAATACTAACTTATAATCCATTTGTAAATAGTAACAATATTGTAAATATCAACTCAGATTACTTAAATAAATTAAGTCATATATTTAAAAATAAACTCTCCGATACTCATGGTTATAATATAATCACGGTAACAAGATTAACGTGCTATTATTTACAATACAAGGATAGAAAAGGAAATTTAATTGCTGAGGGGCGTGACGTAGACATATTTAACTTAGTAATGAAGAAGATGAATGCTACTCTGATTTACACACCACCCAAAGCAAGTGACAGCAAATTTAATCCTTTAAAACAAATAGTTTTAAATATGGAACCTATACAACCCTACAACCTTGACCAGACATCATACCCTCATGTTGGAACGTGCATTACAGTAATTACACCAAAAGCGCCTGAGATACCAAGATATATGAACATTGTTTTACCATTTACAAAGGATGTTATGGAGACTGTATTTGTTTACAATCGTTTGTGTAACGGGTGTTTGGAAATTACTTTCTCATCTAGATATGTTCGAAGGAAATGAATATATTCTCAAAGATAATTTCGTAGAATCACTAAGAATTATTATTCTTGGATCAACGCAGTGTAAGCCTTTTTTTCTCTCTCAGAGGTTGATAATCACCTTTATCTTGTTTCTAAACATAATATTTAATAATGCTTATCAAGGTTGTTTGACAGGTTATTTGGCCACCACAAAATATTCTCCTTGATTATAAAACATTAAATGAGGCCTTATATTCTGATCTAAAAGTCTCTACATTTTTTTCAATTAGTCAAATGGAAACCCTTATTGACACCGTGGATATAAAAGAACCATTTTTCAATACCCTAGTAAAAAAACTTGTTATAATTCCCGATGAAAAAGAAGCCCTTTCTATGATATCTCAATATAAAAATGTGTGTAGAATAACGGCCAAACTCTATGGACTATCCATTGTAAACCAGCTGAAGTATTATAAGGACGATTCTCCTTTGCTTCACGTTGTGGATGAGTGCTACGCATCCCATTATGGAGGCATTGACTTGGGAGACAGAAACTCACCCTTCATTGCAGTGTTCAGTACAACCCTTCAAAGAATGGTCGAAGGTGGTATCATTGAGAAGATGAATAATGACTTAATTTTTAGCGGGTTTTTATCATCTGCGATCAATAAAGGTTTTGTTGGACCAAAGGTTTTAATATTGGAGCATCTCCAAACACCATTTTACATTCTTATCATTGGACTTTGTTTAAGTGGTGTGGTGTTCGTTACAGAGGCAATAATGTTTCATCTTGTTGTTAATACATAATTAATTGTAATATTGGTCAACATTTAAGGTTACAAAATGAATTGTTTAGGAATAGCTATGATAACTTGAAAATAAAATAGATTATGCTAAAAAAGATAAATGTCATCATGCCATATAGTGAGAAGATTTTAAATTATTTTAACTATTTTGTTTAAACATAACTATTGTATTATTGTATTGTATTAAAAATACAAAATATTTAGTTTGTTGTTTTTGTGATGATACATAATATATTTATAGTCAAAAAAGTTTTGTCTTTTAAGATAAAAAATGGCGATTTATCTCTTGTTTAAATGTGTGGAAATGATCTAAACATTAAAATTAGTTATAACCTTACCAATTTTACAAGTACTTAATTGCTGTGGCCAACAATTATCACCTCTTCTAAATATAAAATGTAAGGTTAAGATGGTGGTAGTAAGATATTTCTCTACTTGAAATGCTATCAATTTTAAACGATTAAAATATTTTCCAATTACATAGGTTATTACCTATTGTTGATAAGATTTCGTTAAGCAGAGTAACTATTTAAAAAATAAATGTTAAGACACATCCATAGAAATTTTTCATATAGTTCACAGTAATTTATAATATTTTTTTCAAAAATTACTTTTCAGTAAACCAAGCTTAATTAAAGTTACCAAAAAACATATTCAAAAGACATACTATGCTGTTATTTAAACTCAATTATTGATTTTTCTAACTCAAATGTTCAAAAACTAAGTATCAGTAAGCTTTCAACAAAATTAGTATCTGTAAAAATAAAAATAAATTTTTATCTATCATGTAAACCAGCTGACATGTATAGTTCTTGAACTAAATTGAATATTATATTGTTATTTTTTTAATATTTCCTTTGTAAACTTTGTATACTTATATACAATTTAAAAATATAAGATAAAATTTATATATATTATGCAACAAAAATACTAGGTATCGATTCTCAGCAAAAGATATATCATGTTATTTATAGAATTTTTTTTTAAAAAATCAGTCACCTTTAAATTTTATCATTAAGTTATTTAGGAGAAAAAATATTCAGGCATATTCATGTAAAGTACATCCAAAATACCCATTTAAACCAAATCCCTAAATTCAGTTTTAAAATATTAGTCTTGGTAAACTACTACTTAAAATTTTCACTGAAAAACAAGGAAAAATTACTATTTTTTTATGTAAAACCCACCCCAGATTTCCACTTTAAAACATGAGTTAAAACAGATTTTTGGGAAAATACATATTTTTCTTATGTTTACATATATAAACTTACGTTAAATTAAGATCTACCCACAATCCCCTCCCATATACCGCCCTCAAAAATATATTTGTCATAGCACACACACTTCAAATATTTAAATACTACTATTATATGAGATCTAAATCAAATTTGAATTTTGGTAATAACATGTAAGTAAATTATATTAAAACTAATATGGTCAAAACAAAAATATCCCTTTTTAAAGCCGTATAAAATTTAATACCGCTATTAAATTTTCACCTTATCCACCAAAACGTTTCAGATCCATGCCCAAAGACACACTTAAATGTAAAATCCCCTTTTTTGTGTTTAGGTACACAAGAAACGTTGATATGAATCATAATCTTGTTGTAGACTATATTCACTATTACAATACTTGATCTTTAAATGAGAAAATAAAACTTGATATTATTATGTTTTATAAAGGAAAGATTACAAAAATAAAATGTTAGCCCCACCAAGTGATTCACTGAGAGACACAACCTAAAAATAAAAATATGAACCATTCCAATCAAACGGTGAGACTATATTTTGTGGGTTTTTTCTTATCTACTAAAAAGTTACAAAAACTGACTTTGGTTCTCCGTGGAAGCACTGATAAAATTATAGCTAAAATAGCTTAAACTTACTAACATATTAACATTTTTATATTTTTAGGGCAAGGTGAACTCCCTTAGCTCTTACACAGAATGGAATTATTAACTTCCATTACTTTAGGAATTCCTATTTTCATTAAATATGACTGGTTTGCCTATTTATCAATATATATTCAGACCAAAATGTGTGTATTTTCTTTAAATGCAGACATTTATGTGTTTATCTCAAGAACAATATTTCAAATAGCATCTCATTTAAATATTTATATAATCTAAAATATTTCCAATAGGATCTCTTTTATTTATTTATACTAAATATAATGTTTTAAATAGCAAATCTTTTATCTATTTAAGTTAAGAAAAATATTTCAAGTAACATGTATTTTAATTATCTATTTCAAGTAAAGTATTTAAAAAAGGATCTCTTTTATGTATTTATATATAATGTAAAATCTTTAACATAGCAAATCTTTGATGTATTCAAATAAAGAAAAATATTTCATATTGAAACACAAATATATGTATTGTATCAAGTAAAGTATTTCATATAGTAACTCGTTGATGTGGTGTTATAAAGTTAAATATTTCAAAATGCAAATCATTTATACAAAGTACAATATTTCAAATAAAACATCTTTTATGTATTTATATAAATTAGAATATTTCAATTAGTACCATTTTAAATTATTTATATTAAGTAATTAAATGCAAATACCAACAATTTTCTTTACTTATATAAAGAAAATATTTCAAATTGCAGCTCTATTATGTATTTATAAAAATAAAATATTTTAGCTAGCACCTCTTTTATGTATTTATATAAAGTCATTTTTTTAATCACTTCCACTTTGTATTATTAGACTGTCAAATAAAATGTTTTTAAAAGATCACACCTATGTTTAATTTATATCTATTATGTAGCTATTACACCATATTTAGATTTGTTAGGAATGATTTAATAATATATATTTATTTGAATTTAATTAAAACAGCATACTTTGTGTATAAGAAAGTTATCGTTTAAATTTACATAAAAAATTGAATTAAAGCTTTAAGTATCTCAGATGTTTGTATTATATTTATTTTATTTAAGTTAATCAAGTAAAATAAATTTAATTAATCATATGACTATATTTATACCGGCAGATGAAAACGACATTACAAACTTACTTGACAAAAAATTTGCTCTATTGTCATATTTATGATTTACTAATGAGTGGGACGGATAAAACGAGAATAGAATGGTTCTAGAAATTATTCAAATTTCCTTTATTCTGGAAATAATCTGTTCACGTATTTTTCTTTGATTCTCTGCGCACCCGATTAGTAGTTACAAAATTGTTTACACTCAAAAGATTTCCATGACTACAAACACTTAGTAAATACTACACAAACTAAACTAAACTATCCCTAAACTACAAATAAAATATTAGATAAACACGATAAATAAGAAATTCTATGTGACACTTTTAACAATAACACAAGCGCATCATTATGCATTTAAAATTATTATAACTAAATGACAATTTACAACGTATAACCATAGGCTACACCCAGAATTATAACAATGCTTTAGTCCAATTTTGTACTAATACATATAGTACACATTAAGGAGGTCCAAGATTACACTATTTTGTCACTGCTGGAGTGCTGGTGTCTGTCTCCTAGTCCTTACCAGCTAGTATTTGTATTACAATAGCCTTGTTCTGAGGTTAGGTAATGACAAGGACAACGCTTCCACAATGCTTATATTTTTTATAAGCAAACCTCATTTCTGTAGAACAATAAACGTTAAGGATGAATCAAAACAAACAAAATATGAACATAATTCACTGGTGGTTCACTTAAACAGGTAGGCTAATGTACAAGTGTGAAAGCAAACATTGCTCATTACAAATAGTATTGCATTATACTTATGCAAAACATTTTTTTTGTCACCTGGATTTAAATTTTAACGATTTTATTTTTAAATAATAAAAGTCTTCACTAGTATTTGTGGAAAAAAAAATTGTTATTGGGGCCAAAAATTCAATACTTCGTATTAAAATTTCGATTTCCGGTTAAGATTTTCAACATTTTACCAGTGGTTGCACATCTTATGGTTATAGCATTTCTAATAAATCCTTTATAAATTTAGACCAATAAAAAGGTAAATATTAACTATTGAGTCTAAAATGATTGTGACAGATCATGGCTGTACAAACATTTCCCTTAAAGAGGTTAAAGAAAAACAAAACATAAAGTTTTTGAGAGACTTACTTAACTACTTACTCTATGGAGTTACAAAATTTATTATTGAATTGTAATTTAAGTAGTATCAATGTACATTAAAGCTCACAATGTTGTATTAATATATTTGTCAATATCTCCGAAAAAGTTGGGTTTATAAAGATGTATTTCAAATAAAAGTTTCTATTTTTATTTTTAATAGTGCTAATATTTTGCAATGATAAGTAATTTAGTATCTTAAATAATTGCAGATCAAAGAATATTCTCACGCCTGAAAAGTACCCCAAAATTCATTTTTATATGTAAATTAAAATAGCAATTTTGTTTGTAATCTTAATCAACGCCTAGATATAAATTATAATCGAAATCATTATAGCCGATTTTGAGAGAATCTATTTGTTCTCTTTCGCCCTTTATTAAACTACTCTTAATTTCAAGGTCAGTAGACACACAGACAGATGAATTTGCAAAAACCACTTTTTAGCGTTCGGGGGTCATGAGACATCTATCAACATCTCGGGTTGGATATTTTTGTATGGTACCAATTCATTATCTGGTCAAAAATTATTTATTTTATAAAACTATGATTAAAGAAAATCGTATTATAAATAGACATACACCCGCCTCGCTGGCGTAGTTGACTAACGCGCTATTCGTGTTGAGCTCGAGTGCCGAGGACTGGGAGATCGATGCTCGAATCTCGGTCGGATGAACTGGGGTTGGTTTTTCCTAAATGGTTTTCCACTCTCTCTCCTAGCAAATGTGGGTTCACATCCTCTAATTCAACACTCCCTATTCCTAATTTGTTATGGTAATTAGTACTTAAAGCGTACAACCCGAACGGATAGTAAGACGTGGTGCTAATATTATTATTATTAAATAGTCCTACATATTTGCATCAATAAGTAATTTAATGTTTCAAATAGTTTATGAGATATGATAAAAAATGAGAATTTACGCATAAAACCGAAACTTTTCATTAATTTTTCCTAAAAAATAAGAATAGTCATTTTGTTTATAATATTGATTAATACTTAGACATTAAAATTAATCATAATTGTTAAGAGACAATTTTGAGAAAAACATTTTTTCTCTTTTTGATCTTCTGTAAACTACAATTAATTTCAGGATTATATATCTAATTCCACAAACCTCTTGGGACAACTTGTACCGTTCACCACCTCCAACTCTCACCTATAGAGCCACAATAGTCGGGAACAGGGTAATTTGAATCTATATGGAATTTATTGATATAAAAATAGTAACATTTCCAAGCCTAAGAAAAAATTGAATTATTTATTCAAAGTAAGGCAACAAATGTACACAAAGTAATACATTGCTTCACAAGGTGAACTAATAAGTATTTAAAATCATATAAATATGGCAGAGACTGCACCTGCGCAGTAAAGTTGAGGATATGTTACACAATTTCAAAGTAATAGTAGTCCTTGAAGTAGACTGCGTTTGAAACAAAACAGTTATAACATAAATTATGTAAGTATATGAATTAGCCTAGAAGTGGCCCAACAATAATCAAAAATCGTAAATGTAATAATAAAGAGCTTAAAGAGCTCCTCTACTTACTTGATACAGCAGCTGAATCACCCTTGTGATTTCAAACTAAACTAAAAGATTAAATCATTAAACCTTTGAATCCTTATTATATTATTAAAGAGCATAAAGACTTTTAAATATAAAGGTAAAAGGTTTTTTCACTATTGGAATATCAAACAGTTAATGAGTTTTTCTACACAATTAACAAAGCGCTTGAATCACCATTTTAAGTTCCGACCAAACAAATTGGTTAAACCATTATTCCTTTGAAACTTTACTATATTAATAAGGAGCTTAAACACCTCCTCTAAATCATTAACAAAGCACCTGAATCACCCTTGTGAATTCCGACTATAGCATTAAATTTTAGGATTAAATTTAAATTCAAATATTAATCTTTGATTAAAATAAAATACACAAACGATTGACTTCCCGGCATAACTCAAACTTCTGTGAGACCACCAGCTTTGTAGTAACCGAAAAGTTTTCGACATGTTAGCATTTAACATTATAATATAAAACAAAGTAATATTATATTAGAATACTTGTAATTTTTCACTAAACGATTATGTTATAGTTAACTTATACACGAATAAAAATAAATTAATTTTATAATTTACTCAGAAATACGTCTACAAAATCTTATCTCTAAATTAAAGATGATCAAATTTTAAAGTTTAAACTATCATTGGTTCGGGCCAGAGTCGAGAAGATTTTGTACCTTTCTCCATCGAGTTTTATCATTTCCTTTTCTCTTCCTATGCCCGTTTCAATTTGAATTTATTTTATTCTGCCACTTTTCAATCATATATCTAACTATCTCTGGTTTTCACAACGATATACCTAGTTTGATCTTGCACCCCCCTTTTTCTATTTGTATGTTAATCTTTATCTTTCCAGAAAAGACTTCTTAGTTTACATTTGCACATCTTTTTGTAGTTTAATTCAGTTCTATTCGATTCGTCGTAGTAGGAACTC
>CABFVX010010971.1:0-12237 GCA_902151425.1 Timema shepardi | reverse complement strand
CCAAAATTCTTTTAGATCGCAGCCTTCTTCGATTATTGACAGTAACAAATTTGTTCTGTATGTTCTCTTCATGGTTGCAATGACTCCCTGGTCCATAGGTGTTATCAGCGCAGTAACATTTGGGGGCAAAAACTTTGCGAAGATTTGCCCGTCAGAAAATTTTAGCACACTTCTAGCTGGGTGTGAAGGCGCGTTGTCAATTATCAAAACAGCCTTCTTTGGCAATTTTTTTAGTCAATATGTTAACGTAGTTGAGGCACCAAAATATTTCAAACCATTCTTGAAAAATCTGCTGGTTAGTCCAACATTTTTTTGTTGTTTAAATAATCAACTGGTACATTTTCTGCTTTTGTCCCCTTAAAAGACCCAGTTTCTTAGATTTACCGACTACAAGAAGCCTAGGTTTGTGACTACCCACAGCGCTGCTGTATGCCAAGATTGTAATTCTTTCCTTGCTACTTTTGTGACCTGCCACGTGATGTTCACTTTCAAATGCTAAAGTACGAGTGGGAAGACACTTCCAATGAAGCTCTGATTCATCAGCGTTATAAATTTTTTCATATGACAGATCTTCAGACAACACAAACTCTTCAAAACCACGTTGAAAATCATCAGCTGCTTGTTGATCACCACTCAGCTTCTCTCCGAGTAGACCAATATCTAATTCCATGAAGTTTCTTAAAATGATGTAACCAACCAGACGACGCATCCAAAATTTCCTTCCAAGCCTAACAAATAATTATTTTTTTCTTCTTTATCTGCAATTATAGGACCAGACACAGGGGTACCATCACTTCGCACCTGAGATAACCATTCCGCTAATACCAAGTCAAGTTCATTATAAGTCGATTTCTTCATTGTTTTTAGTTTTTTAATCCCAGAAGCACTGTCCGACACTGATGCAAAAGCCAACAGTTTGTCATTTTGCTTTTAAACGTCTTGCACTGTTGTTTTCCCGATCCTGTAATGCTTTCTTGAAGCTCCATTTTCTATTTTAGAAATAATTTCAAGTTTTTGTGCAATCATTAACATAACCTTCTTTCGTTTATCAGCCATTATTAATTTCAGGAACTAACTAAACACTCAACTTGAGCACTGACAAAGAAACATAAAACACGACTGATCACTAAGCACGCTTAGCAACAACTGACACCTCTGGAGGACCGCTCGGGTCGTCAAGGTCAGTGACTAAAGAATGGGAAAGCCACGACCAAAACAAAAGATCAAGAGGCTGCCAATCATCCACAAATTCCGAGAAGGCCTATAGGATTACGATGCACAATAAACCTGTCAGTAATTTTCAACCTTCACGTTGTAGGGCCTATTGTATTTTCCCTGTTGTTGGCTTGGATTGAAATAGTTTTTTTAGGTTCGTATTAAAAAAAATCGTGGCACTCGTGGGTAATCCGCACCGCGGATCATCCACTCACGGATAATCGGGTCTTTACTGTACATGGATTTATAAAAAGTCTCATTTGGAATAGTTGGATGGTAGGAGGATATGAAAGTTGTAGATATATGAATATGACATAGTTGAATGATAAAGCTGACAGGTAAAACACCCAGAATTTAATAAAGGTCTAAAAAACATATATTTGAAAATATGTAAAACAAAACATATATAATAGTATACATTGAAAGTAATAACTTGATGTATTGCTAGAACAGATTTACATCTAGTTGAAAAGTTAATTGGTACGTATCAAATTATTAATATCAAAATTAAATAAGAAACACATGCGCTGAAAAGGTAGTATATTAGAGGGAGAAAATCTTTGGGGGTCTATAGTGACAGAATATTCTTATGTGTGATATTAAATCCATATCTAAATACTTTAACGGTTTGTAGGAAATATAGGATCTGTTCATTTAATTTTCTATTATTTTGTTAGTAAATTTATTAAATAAACAAATTTATAGTCCCTGCAGCATTACAAAACCCAATTTGAGACAGTTATCAAATTTTATAAAAATATTTTAATGTTTGACGGAAATATAAAATAAGTTCATTTATGTTTCAATTGTATTAATGGAATTAATAAACAATCTTCTATATATATTTAAAGAGTTATAAATTATGAATTTATGTAAAAGTTTTATAAACGCCGTGATTTTTCCTAGATATTTAGCTTATGAACTTATGTAAAAGTTATAAATTATTTCATCAAAATATATAGCAGTCATGATTTTTCCCTAGGTATTTAACTTAGGAATATATTTAAAGGTTATACACTATTTCATTAAAATATAGCCGCCTTGATTGTTCCGTGTGACATTTAAAATAAATTCAAGATCCTCATAATTGTATTCAATATTACTTATGAACAAATGTAAGTCCTCGCAGAGTGACGTTTAATTAACACACACATGGAAAAAAACCTGTTAATTGTGTAGATTATGACTGTAAATAAATATTCTTCAACTGTTATGTTTATGTTTTAACGTCTATACCCAAACACCTTCACCCCCCTACCCCCTCCTATCCTATAATAATATTACCTTAAACTCATATTATTTAAAATTATAAACCAATATTTAAGCAGTGAAACTGGTGAAAATGATAATATTAATAGTATACTTGTTCCTCCTTTCTACTCATATCCTACAGCCCTAATAAATATTTTTTTTTGCTAAATCTATATTAACTACACATGTGTAATCAATAAATCTTAAAGTTTACTTCTCTGAGCTATTTAATATTTCATTCTGGCAATGTTGACACATGTATATTGCAATCTCCTACCTGTCTTTGACTCTCCAAGGATTCCCAAACAACATATTATAGGATGATTTTAAATAATAATAACCACATTTACTTACTAGATATTTTATTGGCAGAACAGCAGGTGATTAATAAATTGTATTTAAAACATTTATACCATACAACAGAAACAACAATAGTAAAAAAAATACAATCACCAATATTATTTAGGTCTTGTAAGCTGTACAAGTAACTAAGCGGAGCTTGTCTAGTATGATTGGTTGAGGATGTTGGAGTTCGAACACTGCCCTATTAGACTAAGGAAATTTCCAACCTTCCATCCGCACAAATGTGGGTTCACTTACTCCTCATAAATACTTTCATTATTACTACCCCATTAGCGTATTTAAATTATTGTATTAATAGTAATAATACCATTAATTAAATATGGATATGTCTGTGTTATCACAAGATATTGGAAAAGTCATAATCAATAATTTTATTCACTAGATGGCGCAGAATGAATGTGATTAAGAAATGAATACATGTGAATATTAGTTGAGCTTATCATAATAATTTAAATGCGTTTGTGTACTTGTGTGTGTGTGTGTGTGTGTGTGTGTGTGTGTGTGTGTGTGAACTTGCCACCTTACCTTAAACCAAATTTAGTTAATTTACAAACGCTATATAAACAGTGAAACTGTTTGCATTAATATATTGGTTTATCCTTTCTACTCATTAATATATAAATATATTTATATTATTCAAGCAGTTTTTTTTGCTAGTATTAACTCACATGTGTAAGAAATAAAGCATAAGATTTAACAGTCTACCAGTCCCATACTGGCAAAGTTGTCACGTGAATATTGCTAGCTCTTCCCTGTCTTTGAATATCCAGGGATTTCCAAACAGCATGTTCTAAGAATTTTTTAAATAATAACAACATTTTCTTAGTATACTTTAAAAAAAATTCATAGCATGCAACCACCACACCACCACCACCACCAACAACAACAACAACAGTGTTTTTTTTACAAGTAGCAATATTAATATTATTTAGACCTTGTGACTACTACAGGTAATTAAGTTGAGAGTTTAGAGTGCAACAAATTGTGATAGTAAGAAAAATACATAATCAATCTTTTACCTAATAAAAAACGTTAGGAGAGAATATAATCTCTTCTGCCATCTATAAAATGAGTAGGAGTCACCATTATAATAGTTCAGGACACGCTGAGAGGCGCTAGAACGCTTATTGACAATGTCTCCTCAGTGTTTACCGGGCGATCTACTCTTCCAACACCCTAACACAATAACGTTCGGTTCATTGATGGTCTCTTCCGATAGCACAACGTTATAACTTTTGTTTTTCAAGTTCGTTTAAGCACTTGACACGGTTGTATTCCTCTTTCTCGATAAGGTCTAATGCACTACCCAATATCTCCTAACAGGCATCCTGGTGAGCATGATTTGGAGGTGTTTGATGACAGTGATCTTTGCGTCGAATAAGATTGGAGAGCTTTGCGTAGGACCCCTCACAAACGCCGCTTTTAAATGGCATAATGGCAACTGAAGTTGAAGCGAAAGGAAGAGTGTAAATAAATATCCCTGTTCACTTCACTCAAGCAGCAACGCCCTCTACTCACAAACTGAGTGATCTTATTTATGTTCCCCCTCTGACAGAGTAAACGTATTTCAAAATGTCTCTGCTAGCTTTGATGACGTCAGCAGAGTTCTACGACAACATGAGTGCGCATAGTTTATTAATTCACTTTTAAAAATCACATGTTGTCCTCTAAGATATATAAAACAGCGTGCTTTAGATTTAAATCACTTAAAATCAAAATAATAGGCAGACTTTGGAAGGAAGACGTTACCGAAACTGCCCAGACCGATTATTTAGTCATCGGGTGTTTCACCCATAATTTTAACATTTGAATAAGTTTTTTAAATTGTTAAATCCTTGAGATTTATGGGTTATTCGGACTTTACCTCCTCCTGAGTTGGTGGCGGGCACGCGGGTGACGCTGGTTGTAAGTAGTCTGATGTCTTGTAAGTGGAAGACTCTTGCGGTGGGTACTCCTGTGACATTGGGGGTGGGGACGGTGGCTGCGGCGTCATAAAGGACGGTGGTGGGTGGTGTGGAGCTCGGAAGGGTAGTGGAGGCCTGGGAAACACGGCCACAACGCCCCCTTTGTGGAAATTGTACACAGCGCATATCATATCACACATGTAAAACTCCTCGATTCTCTCGTAGGGTAGTACTTTAGTCGTTCTGATCGTGTGACAGGTAGATTCACAGAAGTTGATGTAGCCTCGCTCCTCTCTGTCGTGGTTAACTACTTTGTAAACTATATGTCTATCGCTCACGGTCACACTGTGAACATTTTCTGCTGTCATATAGGCACTCCCCGCAATCGTATGACCCAAAAACATTAAATCAATATGGCCGGTTCTTAGCATGGTGAGCGTACCTGACTGCTAAGTTCTTTGGTTAATTTGCTTAGTTTTTAACCTGTCCACTGCACAATTAATTATTACACGTCTTTAACTCTTGCACTGATTTTAAACTTGTTCTAACTGCTAGTGAATATTTATTGCCTGATGTTGTTAACTGCTATATGCTGCTGCCTGTCTCTTAAACGTGTTCAAAGTTCACAATTGTAGGTATACTGGGTTTTACTCTGGTGCAGGTAAGTATCCTTTTTTCATTATTAAGATCACAGACGTCTTCATCCGCTATAGTACCAAATTTACAGGGTAAAATTACACAAAACTCGCAATCTTGGTATGCTATTAGGCGTCTCCCAAACTTTGTATTGACCACTTTTAGTTTATCCACCGAGTACTTTTTATTTACAAAAACATCACACAATTTTACGGTCTGCATAGCGTCAACAATGTTTATCAGTTGATTTAACTTGTCCATCTGGAACCGCTCTACAGACGCTTATAAATAGATAACCAAGTGACCCTCCGTAAATATTCACCCCCGATCGATGCCGGATGTGGAAAGGGGGTCAGGTAAAATAAAAGTGAGACATTTCCAAAAGCTCACACTTAATGTTAGACAATCGCCGAGAGAGGATACTCCTCCCTTCCTCATGAGCCGACACGTCACGGGAGGAGTTTCTGACGCCCAGGTCTGCACGCTCCTCAAAAACTCCCACGTCAGTCCCAGACATTTATATCCAACGGGTAAGCATAAAAAAACCTATGGGCACACATAATATCTATTCGGGCTGGGGCACACATTAAAATCTAATGAGCACACATACAAATCAAATGGGCTAAGCCCATCAGCCCTGGTTAGTGGGTAGGTGGCCCTCCACCCCCGGGTCTGGGGGCATGATCTCAGGGGTAGGGGAAGGGATTAATGGGGGATAAGGGGAGGGGGAATCACGGTAAATCAACCGGATGTGGAAAGTAGGTTAATTAGCATCACAATACACACTCTCTATAACGGAAAATATCCTCGGGGCTGTGACAGGTTGTCCTCATAACCACAGGATGTGGGTGGGGGAATAACGGTAAATCAACCGGATGTGGAAAGTAGGTCAATGAACTCTCCAAATCAGGGTCAAAGTCAAATTTGGGTGAGAGGTTCAGTGAGACTACTTCACCCTCAGTACACTTGACGGAGATTCAAACCTCGATCTGCCCATCACCAGCAGTTTATTCTACTGTGTGTGTAGCGCTTTAAGCCATGTGACCACTAAAGCGAGTATGTATTCATACTAGCGTATACGTAACGTAGGCGTCCCTCGTCACTTTTAAATTACGTAGCAAGTCATTTATTTTTTAATATATTAATCCTAGCACCATTTAATGTAAACACCATATAAATAAATGGTGTGTTGCGACGCACAGACTTTTTCTCTCTTTAATCTTAGAAACATTTACTAAAAACGTGTAAAATTTCTGAAACGAAGTAATATACACTGTTGCATAAACATTCCACCAAAGAGCGTAAATGTAATAATATACACTGTTACAGAAACATTGAGAAAAGCGGAATTATTTGTCCATTATAGAGTATAACAATTAACTTTATATTTCTAAGTAATCCATAACATGTATATGGTTTCTTATAGCTCAGATACTTTTGATTTTATAAAAATATATTCCCAAATAAAGTATTTTCAATTTCAATAGTACTACAACTTTACAATAAGTTATTTCATATCTCAAATAGTTGTGTAGAAATGATTAAAATTGAAAACTTCTGCTAAAGTGACCTCAAAGTAATTTTCACGGAAAAATGAAAGCCACCATTTGGTTTGTGATGTTAAATAGCATCTAGATACAAAATGTATTTAAAACAGCCAAAGAGGAATGGGAGAAAATTGATATCTTCTCTTTTTGCCCTTAATTAAACTACCCTTAATTTTAGGGTTAGATATATAATTCCAAAAATTCCTTGGGAAAAACTTATTAAAACCCTAGATACTAGGTTTTAGCCTGATCGATAAAATTATTTAAGCTCTAATATGAGATACAGACAGATAGAAGGATGGACAGATAGATGACACTGCAAACATTTTTTTTTTCAGGGGGTCCAGTTCTATTGTTTTGATTATCACAATACTTCTCTCTCCTAGGGGACAAGAGAAAATAAAGTCCTTCCAGTCACCGCGCACAATACCAGTGGAACGAATGTATCTCAAGAAATTTTATTTTATTTTTTATTTTTATTGCATGACTTAAATAGCTTTGACATCTTTTAAATGAACGTCATTTATTTAATGCCCGTACTAAACGGAGGTAAACATGGCCATGCTCTATGAATATTTAATGAGTGCTCGGCAATTTTTCATTGGATATAATGTGCACCGGATCGTTAAGTTGTGTGTGCAAAACAGTTTTAAAGAAACATTTATGTCTCTTTGAATTATTCACCGGCATTAAATTCTAGGAATTTTAATATTTATGGTTTTGATATAAATCTATGGAAATAATTTCATATAAACCAGCTTCGGTTGCTGCGTGCTCCAACGCGCTACTCTTGAAGTAAACTAGACTGCCGATGACGGGGAAACCCAGGTTCGAATCTCGGTAGGCTTTAGGTTTTTCCAAAATTATTTTCCACAATTTATCCATGCAAATGCAAGTTCACTTACTCTAAATATAATCTTCCTAATCCCTAACTCCATTAGCGTTACTAGTACATAGGCGTATAACATGAACATGTAGTAAGACGCGATGTTCAAATAAAAACATATACATATTTTATATAACTAGGTCTAGGACTTTTATTGATCTCCTTTGCTACAACGTGGTCGTGCGGCTTAGGGCTTGCTTCCAGCAATAGATTGGATTTCCAGTGCTGGTGATATCGGGGGTAGAATCCTGGTTGGGTGCAATAAGTGTGTATTTCCTTAAATTATTTTCCACTCTCTTTCCACGCAAATGCTAGTGGAATAACTCTTAAATGCTTTCTTTCCCGTCCCTGTCCCATTAGAGTAATTATAATACATTCGTGTAACCTGACAGGTAGTAGGATGCAACGATACTAAAAAAATAATTACATAACCCTTCGATAAAAGGAATAATAAAAAAAGTCTTAACTATCTTGCCAACAGCGGAGGCTTTCTATGTTACCCCCCTGCCAACCAAATATGTTTAATGAAACCCGTGGCCATTGTTATCTGGAATCTGGAATTGAATGGGTGATCTCGAAGTGGCAAGGAGTTTCTGACGAGGGTTGTATTTTCCACAAAGTGATGTAAGAGATTGATAGATAGCCTTGTAATTCGAAGTGGCAAGGAGTTTCTGACGAGGGTTGTATTTTCCACAAAGTGATGTAAGATGATTGATAGATAGCCTTGTAACTCGAAGTGGCAAGGAGTTTCTGACGAGGGTTGTATTTTCCACAAAGTGATGTAAGAGATTGATATATATCCTTGTATCCTTGCTGGATGTGCTCAACTTGGCTCAAGTTCACGGACAGTGTTAACGGTCCTCTTCATGTAGTTTAGAAATTAACACTGGACACATAAGTTGTTACCAAGATATCTTCACGTCCGAGAACTAAGTACCTCCTTGAAACCGTTCCTTCCGGGACTACAACAGCAGAAATGCTGTAGGAAGGAAACTAAGAAAATACAAACATTATCTTGTGGTCAACAACCATGGTATTTCACACCTTTAGAAGAAGTTGTTCACTTTAGCTCATTTTAGTCGATGTGTGTCAATAAAATGAGTTCAACGGCGTAAATTCCGTTTTTAAGCCATTTAAGAGTTTCTATTTCTATAAGATAAGCTCAATATCTGCATATAGGCTGTACAAAGCTTAATATTGATTGAAATTAATCTTTAAAAACGTAAAAGATGTTTACCCTGTTCAGTTCTCTGTTGATCTGTAGGCATATATTGGATTCTGGTAGGAAGAAAAGTTTTAGAAAATACAAATAAAATTTGTTGGTGTCAACATTGATATGTTATTTTATTAATAATGTTACCTATTTTATAAGATTAATAATATATATCAAAAGTGATATATATATATATATATATATATATATATATTTTATATTTCTTACGTCTAGGCTACAACACTTGGGGCCCAATTTGTGCAAAGATTAACCAGTACTAATGTACCGTTTTCGAGGGGACGTCCAAATGTACTCATCGTACATTCTTTCCGCGGAGGAGCTGTTCATGTCCCGATCCGATGTGATGAGGTGATGTTGATGGTGAGTAAGAGGGTGTGTAATCAGTGGAAACACTTAAAATCTACTTTTATCCTAATTAACCAAAGTCTGGTGACCGTTGGGGTAATTTTTCCTATCGGGAAAAATACCCAGAATACCAACTGGGAATATAGCCCAGGATCTCTTGACTTAGCCAGGTATACAAACTACCACACCGCGGGGGTTATTACTTGAGGTATGAATATATAAAAGTAGTTTTACTCGTGTTTGTGACTGCCATTAACGGTTCTTCTTAACAAAATCTTCCTTATAGGCAAAGAAACACACTACAGATCACAAATTGCATTAGGAAAAGCCTATTTTTTATTGGCGTAATCGATTATCAAAATAGAACCCAATTGAATTCATCCCAAATAGATAACATAAAATAAGACTTTTCTATTAAAATGTAGCTCAAGACAAAAATAAAAAGTAAGGAAATTAATTATTATTATTATTATTATTATTATTATTATTTGCACCACGTCTTACTACCCGTTCGGGTTATACGCACTCACGCTAATGTGTAATGATAGGGTGATTGTGAGATGAAATGGAGGACCTACAGTTTACGTGGAATCCGAACCACGGTGGAGACCTGGCATTCCTCACATTCACAAGATGTCTTGTCAGAGGTGAAGGAAGGGTTTGGTAAAGGAAATTAATTATATTTTTGTTTTCGCCAAGTCATTAGTAGGATAAAGTAGTATTAATTATATTGAAAAATAGAACATTTATCTTCTTATAAACTATCCAAATTTATAGGGCTTATTTTAAGGACCTTTAGTACAATATTATGATCTTTCGCTTTCAAACCGAACTAAGGATTGCTAGTCAGGTGGACCATGGCTGCTTTCTAGTACTGTTTAACTCTCCAGTTATTTTGGAGGAGCTTGTTTTCAAGGAGTCCGCCCGTGTTGGTATTGTGTTTTGATTACTAGTTTATAGTTAAAATTAGATAAAATGAATATTACATTGGCACAATGGTTTAGTTAAATACTCCTGAAAATAAGCTGTGTCAAGTAAGGTTCCGATTGGTTGATTCGTCTTTGGGAGTGGCGTAGTTGCAGATAGATCCCCTTCACAGACTCGACTTTTCAACAGTCAACAGGTACAGAGGTGCGATAGGAACTCCTTCTGGAATACCCGGGTTTATATCCATTATTATAATAAAATATATAAATTGATTTTATTAATAAATCTAAGTCGAGTGATATGATACTTGTTTAATATAAAATAACATTTTGATAGGATATATGGATACCTAACACCAGAAATAACATTAATCTTGCACTATAAAATAAATATATATTTTCTATCGCCGCGTCTTACTACCTGTTCAGGCCTATACGCACATGTTCTAATAATTATATTGTGGTAGATAAGAGGAAGGAAATATTTTAGAGTTAATCCACCCACATTTGCGTGGAAGGAGGGTGGGAAACAGTTTATGAAAACACCGCCCATAGTAGATCCAACCAAGATTCTAACTCTGACCACCGTCTCATCGGCGGGTCAGTCTATATCGAAAGGGATACCTCAGACCATTCAACCATTGAAGTGGGTATTCAATTATCGCTTCAGTAGATATATTTATTTCAAGTTTATAAACATAGCAATCTCAATAAATCTTGAATATTTTTCATGAGCATCGCAACATTTGGCCAGGAACTTTTTAAATATTTAGCACCACGTCTTACTACCCGTTCGGGTTATACGATTTAAGTACTAATTACTCTAGTGGATTAGGAATTGGGAAGGTTGAAATAGAGGAAGTGAACCCGCATTTGCGTGGAGGGAGAGTGGAAAACCATTTTAGAAAAAACCACCCCTAGTTCACCCGACCGAGATTCGAACCTTGGTCTCCCTGTCCTCAGCAGTCTAGCTCAACACGACTAGCGCGTAAGCCAACTACGCCACCGAGGCTGGTAACTTTTTAAATCAAAAAGAAAGTCCGGATATAATATCTAAGGGCCTCTATGTACTCGTGGGTGTGATGAGAAGTCTTGAGCCGTGCAAAGAGAGGATGGTACAACGGCTTATCAAGCTTGTTCAATGGTCGTGTGGATCATAAGTATAGCGCTACACCATAGGCGAGTTTTCGCGATTGACTTGGTCACGTCTTGGTATCGAGAGTCTATGACCAAGTGGTTCTGACCAAGGTGGAACGCGAACAAGTTTTGAGATTTTTTCTTAAACAAAAATGGTGGTTGGGGTGGAGTGGATCCAACACCTGGTAGATGAATTTAATATGTAATCCTAATATATACTGCAAATCGACGGAGAATGAGATATTTAATTTTATTCTTAGTTAGATTGGTGCTTATTTTGACTAGTCCTAATATTTACACACTATATCAAGCTAAACGTAGCTACCCAAAAATAACCTAAATATAACAAGAAGTATGTAGTAATACTAAATAGACCTAGATAATATAGCACTCTATTTTATCTATAACTAGACGGTTTTTAAATACCTTCTTACTGTCATGTATTTTTATCTAGTAATTGCTGTTCATTTTATTCTACAAAAACTTAAATTCCGTTGACTACGAAGCTATACTCGCTTAAATATAACATAAGAAGTGATGCTGTTTTAAAATTGGCATACAAATTATCAGCATTTTGGTCGTAAGCATACTGTTTAGTCTGGTCAAGGAAAGCGTTACCAAACCAGGCTCTGGTATCGTCTCGGTCATAAACATTTCATTGACATTGATACCAGGTCAACCGCGGAAACACTGTGGTTGTAAACGTAGATACCAGGTCAACCTTGAAAACACTGTGGTTGTAAACATCGATACCAGGTCAACCATGAAAACACTGTGGTTGTAAACATCGATA
>CABFVX010010970.1:0-12241 GCA_902151425.1 Timema shepardi | reverse complement strand
CCCCCCCATCACATACAACCCTAGGGAAAACCAGACCCCCCACTGATTATGTAAATGCGTCTCAGAAAATGAACTTCTTACCTACTCAAATTCTCATTTATTAAATCTACGGAACTTCAAAAAACGTTTACTTTTAAAGTATGAGAACGAAAAATAAGATGAAAACGTATAATTTTAAATTCTGAGACCAAAACTTAATTTGAAAAAATGACAATAAATATATTTTAAATGTATCCTTACATTGTAGAAATGCACAGGCTAATGAATTAGCTCCATCAAATTGATGCCCAACCAAAAGTGGTTTTCAATTGCCACTATAGGCATGTTATAACTACAATTAACCTCCAGGGAGGGCTAGTAGGCATTTAGGGAGTGGGGAACGTAAGGGAGATAAAGACGATCCACACAGCAGGCAGTGACGGACCCTCTTTCTTCCACCTGGACTATTCTCGACTACGTGTCATCCGGCATGTATTATATTCAATACAGTTAACCTGACTGACCTTGGCGTGGCTCGCTAGTCGGACCTCTTTTATTGCAGTGGACGAACGTGTCTTGGTCTGGTGTCCGTTGATAGAAGGAGTGAATGGGGCATATATTCGATATGTTCAATTCTGACGTAGGTTCTTCTTCTATTTCGTTGTGTCTCTTTAAACGATACGTAAGTTTCACTTTTTTACTGAAATAAGCTTAAATACCTCTAGGTTGGACTTAAAATAGTAATGTTTTTGCTGCATTAGGTTGGAAATTATATTTTACACTGTGCTTATGAATATAACAAAGTGAGTAATAGTTTGTATACACGAAACCAATATTTTTACTTTCGGGTTATGAAATTATATCCAAGCAATTCCGATAAACAAACTGAACAGTTTTACATTTGAACAATTATTAATCTACCCAAATGATGTAACGCTAAAAATATGGGCACACTCAGACTTTCTCACTAGAAATTGTCATTAAAACTCAATAAAAACAATTATACTCAGATTTCAATGACTAGTTTTCTTTTAGTTTAAAGCGAATGCGACTCTTGTCAGCCCATCGGAACCGCACGCACCCTTGTTAGCAAGAGTAATGAAGTGTGTGGTGAGGCAATGTTAATTGAAACATACGAATGTTCACCAAACGCCAGATTAGTCTATTCAAGGCACTCTATTATAATTGTTATTATCTATGTATACTATATTCGCGGTTTATTTACTGATGGGATATAAACAGTTATTATTATTTAGCACCGCTTCTTACCAGCCACTCGGGCGATACGCTCCCAATATTGAATCGTGGTGATATATACGTGGTTTTATTTTACAGGAGGCCCAGGAAGAGAAAGATACAGGAGACACCAAGTACCAGATCAAGCCTAAACGTGACTTGCGAAGCCAGTTCTTGCTTCAGATGGAAAACCGAGAACGACGCAAAAGGGAAGAGTTAGAGGAGAAGGCCAAGGAGGCGGAGAAATGTGCCATTGAGGTATAGCAATTTATGATTCGCTTAGACAGTGTACATACAAAGCTTCTATAACTAAAACATATTAATAAAATAAACAAAAAATTGTTATATTTCTTTATTTCTATTTAATTATTTAGTATAAGAATATAGCAATCGAAACATATAATATTATCTATATTACTTTCGGTTTTAGGTCACTTACCAATACTTATCAACTTATCTATTACACTGGATCTTACCAGCACGTCATCTCGCTTCCTCCCCTCCATCACATGGAATCATCGGCTATCCAACTGGTGACCTCTACCGGCTCAGTGCATCTCATCTCCATCTACTTCCCTCCCTACCACCGGTTCAACTGGGTAACTGTAGCGGACATGGAGGCTCTGCTGTGAGGTACCACACCTGTTTTAATCGGCGGTGACTTCAATGATAAGCATCCTTTGTTGGGCTCCAAAATTATGAGTGCTCGTGACGGATTTCTCCGTGGCGTCATGGATCAACATAGTCTGGTTGCTTTCGGCCCTCCCACACCCACCCATATCCCTCACATTCCCCTTGGTTTCCCGGAAGTCCTCAACTTTGTTGTCACCAAAGGGATCAGACAGCGATTAGTGCTGAAGTCTCTAGCTGAGCTAGACTCTGATCACTATCCCGTTCTCTTGAACCTGGAACATGCAGTGTCCTCAACAGACCACTCTAAAAAACCTGATCTAAAGTGCACTGACTGGGACAGGTTCGCGAATGTGTTAAGAGAGAAGTTGGGACCCACCCGTAAATTTCGAACAGCAGCAGAAATCGACTACGGTGTGGAATTCATAACTTCCACCATCAAGGAAGCGTTCGAAGCTTCGACGCTGAGATACCTTCCTAATAGGACGCTACAGGCTTCTTTGCCCGATTATATCCTCAGGCACGTACGGGAGAAAAATTGGCTGAGGAGGGCTTGGAAAATCTTGAGTGACCCTGTACACAAGGCCAACTGTAGACGCAAAGTTCATGCTGTTCGTGAGATGGTCTAAGAATACCGAAACAGTGTTTGGTCAGACAAGATTGAGAGCCTGTGCATATGGACAGGTCCCTGTGGCTCATGACGAGGAACTTGATGTGGGTCCCCACATCAAGACTGCCTATCGTAAGACGGAACGAGGGGGTGAACTCTGACCAGGAGAAGTCCGATGCTCTCACTGAGCACTTAAGGAGCAATTCATACCGACTGACGACCCACCAGCCTCGGTGCACATTGTGCACGTGACTCAGGTCATCGGGGCGTTCTCATACAGATGAACCTGAATCTAGAGAGGCGATAGAAATGTCGCGGGCGTTAGCTGCTCTGTGAATAAACAAGGCCCCTGGACTATATGGTATCTATAATCCAACCCTTATAAAGCTTCTCTTGGAGGCGATTAACGTCGTCCTGTTCCTGAGTTACTTCCCCAAGCTCTGGAAGCACGAAAACATCCTCTGCTTTCATAAACCGGGCAAGGATCCAGTCCTAGCTTTGTCTTACCGACATATCAGCTTGCACGACTGTCTGGGCAAGTTGTTCGAGAGACTTCTACTAACGAGACCGACCCGACATGCTCCCGAGGTGGGCATCCTGGTGGACGAGTAGTTCAAATTTCGGATGGGGGTGGGACACGCTACGTCTCACCAACTTGTCCGTCTTGTGGAACAGGACACGAGGAACTTCAAATCAACAGGCTGACTGGTTCTGTCTTTCTCGGCGTGGCAAAGGCCTTCAACCATGTTTGGCATGAAGGTCTCCTTTCAAACTCCACTCCTTTCCATCTGGTTAAGGTTGTACAATCTTATCTATCCCACCGTACCTTCTCTAATTCCTTTGTGGACACACCTTCCAAGTTAAAAGATTCTGGCCTGAAGCTCCGCAGGGTTCCCTCGTGGTCCCGGTGCTCTTCAGTCTGTATGTGAACGACATTACAAAATCCCCAGACACCAAGTTGGCACTGTATGTGGATGACACGGCTATAGTAGGGGAGTCGTGGCGAGGGCAGCTGGTGGAGAGGCGACTTCAGACACACCTGACGCATTTGAGTGGGTGGCTGACCACCTGGAGGACAAGTATTAACGTGGAAAAGAGAACAGCAGTGGTTTTCACGTGAAAAAGAAATTTCTATAGGCAGGTCCTTCTCCGGCTGTTCGGGGAGCAGATGAGATGGACCAACAGTGATAAATACCCGGGACTTACGCTGGACACCAAACTGACCTGGTGACAACACTGTACTGAGAGGGCAAAGGTTGGAATCCTAGGCCCACTGCCTAACAGGCAAGCACCCTATCTACAAGGAACGGTTTGACACTGTACAAGCAATTGCTCAGGTCGGTCCTCGGCTATGCGTTTCTCGCTTGGGGTCACCTAGCGGACGTCCCAAATCTCTGCTCGGATAAGCGAAAAGTGTTAAAACGATGGTTTGGGCGGCTCTCACTCAGCTCTCCTCCCNAGCGGACGTCCCAAATCTCTGCTCGGATAAGCGAAAAGTGTTAAAACGATGGTTTGGGCGGCTCTCACTCAGCTCTCCTCCCCCCCACCCCCCATAGACTAGTGTCTCCACACGTAACTCTAAAACCCCTTATTCGGTTTACCAATATACTCCCCCCACCCAATAATATTAATAATAAGTCATTTATTTGTTTCAGAACTTTTGCGAAATGCGACAATCCGTTTGTTTTAATTTCCGAAAACCACATGCTGTGACCAATTGGTCGGTACGTGTTGGAGTTTTCTCTCGTGCTCCCCTTCAGGGAGCATCAATAGAGCATGCTAATCTGTTTCTGCTTCTGCTCAAATTTCAGTTGCTACAAAGCTCTGGTGCGCCACATGTTCTTAGAGCGAATAAATTGTCCAGGGTCACCTGGTGGTCTAAGGGTAAGGTGTCAGACTTCTGTGTTGGGGGTCCGGGATTCAATCATCGGTCTCTGCACAGATTTATCTGATTTCCAAACCCTTCCTTCACCACTGACAAGACGTGTATTAATCACAACTTGTGAATGTGGGGAATTCCAGGCCTCAATCGTAGTCTGGACCCCACTTTAAATTGTAGGTCCTCCAGTTTATCTAACAATCACCCTAACATTGCACATTAGTGTAAGTGCATATAACTCGAACGGGTAGTAAGACGTGGTGCTACTAATAATAATAAATTGTCTGAAGTTCCAAACCAGCAAAATTTGTCTTAATCCTCTCTCTCCATCTTCACCTATCCCACATCTACACACGCTGACCGGTCTCCTTCCGCTGACCTTTCCCCCCTTTCCAGCCACTGGTTCTTTTCTCTGCGATCTCACGTGATGGGCTACACCCGCCGCTCCGGCAATGCCTACCGAGAGAAGACCCTGAAGAGGACGTCACCGACCAAGCAGTACTCCACTTGAGGGCCCACCTTCTACTGCCCAAACCTCAACGCCTGGCCCTCCGAACGTTCCCACTCCACTCCAACACTTACAAGAGTCCCTACCCCTAAGTTATCTCCTTCTTATCTACGTCTTCCCCCCTCACCAACTACCCGACACCCACCTACTCCTATTTCTCCTTTGAACCCCGAGGGCTATCATCTTCACACCATGATCACCCCCCAGCCCGCCTATGTTTTCTCCCCCATCTTCCTACCTCTGTACCCACAAGACCCACGAGACCGCTGTCTGACCACCAACGTCGCCCGGAGACTGGACTTATTCTAGACATAAACCAGTTACTCCCGAAGCCTAAAAATAGGGATAACAAGGTGTAATCGATAGTTTCCATACACCTTAACTGAAATTATTTTTGGATATTGAGGTACTGATTAAGGTATCAAAGAAATACATGTGTTTTATCTCGGTTTGCAAGTAAATATTTTAAATTCCACTGTTTATTAAATATAATATAATTAATGAATAAATAGTGAAATTTAAAATATTTATAAACCTAAATAGTTACTTACTCTATGTCATTAGGAACTCGAAAGTTCATTGCCATACTTATAAAAGTACGCGACCTATCCCTATCTTGACCTAGTTTCATCTACTCCACTCGATTATATCTTATCTCTTTCAAACGTCATCCCCTAATATGCGTCTAGGTCTTCCCAATGGTTTCTTCCCATTGGGTTTGACAGTCAAAGGTTCTAGAATCTTCTATTCGCACTACATATGCTTCCCACTGTAATCTATGGGATATGATTATCCTAACAATGTCTTGTGATGAGTATAGGTTATGTAACCTATCATTATTTTACCTTCTTCACTCCCCATTAGTCTCATCCTTTTTTGGACGAAAAATATATTCCTAAGCACATTATTTTAAAAATCATAAAATAATGTTCTTCATTTAAGGTAAAAGACCACGTTTCACACCCATAAAAAACAACCGGTAAAATTATTGTACAAAGCTAAATAATAAAGCAAAATATGTTGCACCAAAATATATCTACTTACATTTTTCACATGTCCTATATCAATCTTAACTCTTTTTAATTTGTGTTAATTTCATACTTGACCAATCTAAAACTCAAGTTTTATTCATTATGGTTATCCAATTATAAGATGCGTCATACACTTCTCTATATTATGAACTACGTTGTACAACTCAAACCCTTTATCAAAATTAATATTATTGGATCAACTGGCAGCTTAGAAATTGACTAACTTTGTCTCTATAGACAGTCATTTTTTCTATTGTTCTCTTAAGCTCGGTTCACACGCAACATTTTTATACTCATTTATGAATGCGTAGGCAAAACTGCGTGGAAGAAAAGTTGCAACTCAATGGTGTCCACACAGTACAGTTTTCTACATCGTTTTCCCCACTTAGTTCCATGAAATTGTAATAATATGATTTTATTGCGCCTCTTTTTATGCGTCAATCGTTATAACATGGAATCAATCACCCCGCTTTGGGCACCGATTGTAATACTATGGATTTATCGCACCTCCTTTGGGCGTCGATTGTAAACACTATGTGATCAATCGCCCCTCTTTGGGCGTCGATTGATTCACTACGGATTAATTCCTTGATATAAAATGCTGTGATGTTTCTATAGGTTGTATAAAGCTCCGTGATCGAGCGCCTATCATCACTGTACGGAAAAGATACCGTTTAATCAGCTGTCTATAGCTCTGTCTTCGAGCACTAATTAAATCGGTATATTAATATAATTAAAGAAAGAACTGTTGATGGCTATTATTTCACACACGGTTTATTTAAATTACACCTGTAAATTACTTGTACATATTTTAATTAAATGTTTCATATCACTGCACACTTGTGATATTGGTGTGACTTATATTATACTATGTTAGACTGACTTGTGCGTGAGCGAGATCTCAGTGTAGATATTTTGTCCCGGAGATGCCTTAAACATACGCACAATGGCTTATATATGACATAACCCTTGCATTTTTCTCCCCTGGCCAACAATGTAAAAACTAACCAATAGAATGAGTCATGGCGACAGGTTTTGTGAAGGCTAGCTTCTTATTGGTATAGAGAAATGGCGTCTTTTGCCAAATACTATGAGGTTGTTCCCTTTAACAAGAATTGACGCAGTAGATATTTTAACAAGAAAGATGGTATAAAAAATATACTTTAGGGGTGGAATCCTTTTCACATCGTTTCTGAGAAGCGCATGTTTCTTCATGGATGAATCTTAAAAGGATACTCTACCTATATTACTTTAAAGAAAAATTACCTTCATCCATGACTTTTTACATAATTTAGATTAATCCAAATCAATATCATTACAATTACCCCCCATTTGCTTATATCTTAAATGAATTCAATGAATTTAATGAATTTTGATAGAAGCAAATCCTATACTGTGCAAGAGTTACTTCATATTTAACATTTGATCATCCTTAAAATTAAACATATATAATGTTGTGGAGTGCAAGTTACATAAATTGTACATGTTGTATAAACATTGATTACAATTTACTTGTATAACAATACAAAAGTTATGATATATGATTTATCCGTTGTCACATTTGATTAATTTTAATGTTCAGTCTTCTTGATGAATACACGGAAATAAAGAATTTCCTGTTTAATGTTTCATTTTTATTTTTTTACTTATTTTCTTGATTTAACTGAAAAATTTTAGCACTTGCTGTTCTTGCTCTCTTCTTAAAATGTTATATTCATAAACATTTTGAAAAATATTATAAATTGTTTTGGTTGAATAATCAACTTTGTATTTGAGTTTAGGTAATTAAATTTAATAAATTCAAGAATAATTTGAAAATTAATATAAATTTATAGCTGAAATACCTCAAAGTATCTTAAATTCAATTTAAATTTTAAATCATTGTAATAAAATATAAATATTGAAGTTATTTTTATAAAATGTTTAATATAATCATCATTAAATCAATTATTTCTATCAAAACTCAAATCTTTATGTGTGTTATTAATTATTATTATTATTATTATTACTATTATTATTATTATTATTATTATTATTATTATTATTATTATTAGCACCGCGTCTTACTGCCCGTTCGGGTTATACGCACTTACACTAATGTGNTTACGCTAATGTGTAATGGTAGGGTGATTGTGAGATGAAATGGAGGACCTACAGTTTAACGTGGAATCCGAACCACGGTGGAGGCCTGGCATTCCCCACATTCACAAGATGTCTTGTCAGAGGTTGTTATTAATTATCCAATCAATCACTGTTTACCAAATTCTCAATGATAAACATTTGTGGTACTACTTAAATTTAATTATAAATTGACTTAATTAAACTGTCCTTACTAAAATTTATTTTACATATTATTAATACTATTAACTATCTTAACTCTACTTGAAAAATGGGTCAAGTTTCTCACATATTTGTTTAATTCTTTATTGATTTGATTAATGTTTGTTTATTTATTAATGTGACCTCATTTAATTTACTAACATAGAACTATTAATTGCTTGCCATCGAGCAAGGCATATTACATTATTACACTTTCAGTCAATTAATATTAACCTAAGTTATTGCACTATTACATTTTCAATCAATTAATATTAACATCAGTTAATGGATATTACAATTTAAATTAATTAACCTAAACAATTTTACATATTAGGGTTTATGATGAAAGACCTCGTGAAATTAAATCTTGGAAAAATAAATTATGCATTTGCATTATTTATAATAAAAATAGACATATTTATTATTTTCCCCAACTACATTATGTGAAGCATTATTTTAACATATCAGCACTGGTATTTCAATCGTAGTTACTTATGCGATTAATAACCATTACTAAATTTCTTCTTTCAAATAATGTGTCTGAATATTCACGAAAATGTTTTACTAAATAAGACATGTGATGATATACTTTATTTCAAATACCTATTATTTAGATGCAGTATATCATTAGGTGGGGACTTGCAGTTGATGGGACCAGGTTCAGGTCGCAAAAATGTTGACCTTTCTTTTGGGAATTGGTCACTTTACCCACTTAATACTGGCAGTTCCTGCTTATTTATAGTACTGAAAAATTAAACAAAAAGCTAAGCAAAATGTAACATTGGAACTGAATCGTCGTTTAGCTTTTGGCATTTTACAGGTGAATAATTTAGCATCATCTGCGCTCTGCTTTTCGTAAAAGATTCTGGTCCAAAGCGTATGGAGTATATTCTAGCTGGAGACAAAATATCGAAAGTTAAAATAGCTTTAAGCAAACAAAATTAAATAATTATATTTTATAAATGAACACATTTTTACTCACCATTCTTGATATTTATTTTGCATTTTCTTTTGCATGCTGCAACCCATTTTGTGTTGATATCTTCCCCTTGTGGAAATCGGAAGTATTTAATTGATCTACCTTTCGTTCAAAGTGAATGATTGTGACAGCCATATCCTGCACAATTTGTCATGACGGATTTGTTTTTGGTGGAACGTGTAGAATGGATTGGCGCTTGAAGATAAACTAAAAATGGGTGAAGACTGTGATAGCTTGCAACCCAGGTGACGTCAGAGTGGCAGGCGGCAAAGTGGCAAGGTGGGGGTAGCTTGCGCGTGGGCTCACCTATATTCTCTTCAAATCATGGGGAAGACCCAAATCAGTGACATTCTAAAGGACATAAACAAAATTTTAAAATCTTGGTCCAAAAATGAATCCAATTAAGTAAAAGAGCATTTCTGACGAGTACAAGTTGTTGATAACGTGACATTTGAATGGTTCTGTCGCGCCAGTGCCAATAACATTCCTTTGTCTGGGACATTAATTCGTGAAATAGCATTGGAAATTGCTAAGGAGTTGGGTTTGAGTGACTTTAAGGCTTCTACTGGTTGGCTGGAAAAGTTATGCACTAGACAAAATTAAATAATAAATAATTAAATTTATTTTATTTACTTTTCATCATATTTGTCGTTTACAGTATTATTTTTATTAGTCTTTATTATTATTATTATTATTATTATTATTATTATTATTAGCACTGCGTCTTACTACCCGTTCGGGTTGTACGCACTTACGCTAATGTGTAATGTTAGGGTGATTGTGAGATGAAATGAAGGACCTACAGTTTAACGTGGAATCCGAACCACGGTGGAGGCCTGGCATTCCTCACATTCACAAGATGTCTTGTCAGAGGTGAAGGAAGGGTTTGGTAATCAGATAAATCTTTGCCGGGACCGAGGATTGAACCCCGGCCGCCAGCATAGAAGTCTGACACCTTACCCCTAGACTGCCAGGTCACCTTTTATAAGTCATCCTGCATACAACACTGCACTGTGCAGTGATTATTGTGTATATTGTTTTGGTTGATATCCACACTATATGGGCCCACGTATGTTAAACTGTGTTCAAGCGGCATGATCGTTAAACATTTTAAAATCATTTTTCCAAACGGACACATCTTAGTAACAGACGTTATTTTGGTGCCGGAAGGTGTCCGCTATCAAGAGATTTCACTGTATTCCAATGTGAATGTAGACTCTAGAGATAAAATATATATATTGTGATTATTCGGGTATGTTTGACTTCCAGGACTATGAACGGCCTGAACCGGACGACTTGTACGGCGTGAGAGTGCACAGCTGGGTGGCCGTGCTTCCCGGCAAGCGTGACATAACTGAGACTTTCTTCATCGAGCCCCCCAGCGGGGTGAGGTTTGACCAGAGCAATGCAAACTACTTGGGAATCGAGAGCTTGTGGAACCACGCCAACTTGTGGATCAATCTGCAAGTCTGCTCTCAAGGCTGCAAGGTGTCGATATGGTCACTCGACACACTTGGTCAATCATCCACACACAGACAGCTCAGGGAGGACCTGTCTGAAACTAATAAATAAATACACGATAAACACTGAATAATCAGAGACAGATTTAGGGCTTTATAGGACATACGATCTGAGAACGCCAGTTTTATTTTGGCTGTATAATAAATACTATGTGTAACTAGCACCATGCACCAACAGTTTAAGGGGTACAAAGTAGAATATAAATTATATCTTGAGAGTACGCAAACAAAGTTTGAATAGAGAGTTGGGTTATTCATTGTGTTAGAAAGATAAAATATATGGGTCTTCATTAAACTTTGAAGTCTCCGTATTCCAGGCGTTTTCCAATCTCCTAACCCTGCGATTACGGATCAAGTGGCTACTTTAAAAAATTTAACCACAACACATACATAAAATGTCACGTTTTTAAAACATTAAATTTCAAAACATCCTGGAGGAGGCTTCATTAGTCCCTCATGAACGCATGCCTGGATTTTGAGGTCAGAATTTGCCACTAGTATATATCTACTTAATTATTAAAACCTTTCAATAATTATCTGTTTTAATAATCAGATCAGTTCTAAAATTAATTATCTTACTTATTTATCAGACTATTACTATCACTATCCTACTTAATTAATCATCAGACCAGTTATATTACTTTTCTACTTAATTATCAAACCCATTATATCACTATTCTAATTAATTAAAAGGCCGGTTATACCATTGTGCTACTTAATTACCAGACTAGTTACATTACCATCCTACTTAATTACCAGTTCTATGACTATCCTACTTAATCATTAGACCAGTTATATGACTATCCTACTTAATTACTAGATCAGTTCTGTCACTATTCTTCTTAATTATCAAACCAGTTACCTATATTATTATTATTATTATTATTATTATCCTATGTGATTACTAGACCAGTTCTATCACTATTATTTTTAATTATAAGACCAGTTTTAAGAACCAAAACATTAATTGTGTTGCCTGCTATGTTTTGTTGTTGCCTAGAGCCTAAAGTTTGACCTGTCGGATCTGAAGTGCTGGGAGTACCTATTGCCCGGAGAACCATGGACGTCTCGTAAGACTGACCCTTCCTTTCAAGTGGACGAGAACTCTCCAGAGTTGAATCTTCAGGAGAAACATCTCGACATGCCCACCTCATGGGTCAGCAAGCTTAACATTCCGCTCTCAGGTATCAACATTCACGCCTAAAATGTTTTTAAATTCACCTTAAATTACTTTGACTATAATATTTGTGTCATCAGTGAAACATAATAAAATCCACATACCCTCGTTGTTCCAACTGACATTCTCATACTTAAAGATTCACTTCATCATATTTTTTGAAGTGGAAGAAACAGATGGAAATACCCTAGAAGATCGGCATCAACTGATGGTACAAGAGGCTGATTCCAAATCTGAACCTGGGACAACAAGTGAAGGCGAGGCTGAATGACGGACAGACCAACAGCGTAGCGATAAGAAGAGGAGTGAGACAGGGATGATGTTGTCATCCAGTCTGTTCAACTTGTATGGAGAGTGGCTGGTTAGGGAAGTC
>CABFVX010010969.1:0-12247 GCA_902151425.1 Timema shepardi | reverse complement strand
TAGAAGGCACTGCCCATCTTCTTGCAGGTCAAGGCTCATCTACTAAAATGCTCTATTGAGTGGATGGAAATACTCAAGTCCCAACAATTTGTGTAGAGGGAGAGTGAAAAAACACCTAAAGATCACTCTACCTAGACTCGAGCCCCAATCTCCTCGTCACCAGAAAACTAGCCCGCAGGCCTATCAGTGCCAAAGCTTGGTTTTGTTGCACCCTCCCCCCTCTCTCCCGGTACTTAAAATATTGCACCCTCTTTACTTCCCCCCTGCACTTAGCCCTCGTGCTATCATGCCACTTCATTGTTAAGAAACTTCCACTTTTACTTTCTCTCTACCTCTCGAAGAGAGAAGTATTGCGATCGTATAAAAAAAACCCATTGAACTAGAACTTTTGATAGATGTCAATGTTTGATAACCTCCTGAAACCGAAAGGGTGGTTTTTGCGACTCTGTCTGTCTGTCCGTCTACACTTCGGACAAGAGCCGAAACCATTTCACTGATTGAGCTAAAGCTTGGTATCTACGATTTTCATAATGTCTCCCCGAGGGGCTTATGAATTGAGATATCCAAACCTAAAATTAAAGGTTGTTCAATGTAAGGCCAAAACAGAAAAAATCTATTTCCTCAAAATGCACCCAAACAATTTTGAATAAACTCTGAATCTAGACATTGTTTAACATTACAAATTAAATTGAAATTTTAATTTTTCCATGAAAATGACTTTGAGGGTACCTACTATACACTTGCAGACAAGGCCGTAGCCAGCCAATAATTTCAGGGGGGTTTGGGGCACATCCCCCAAATGCTGGAAGCTAGAACAAATTCTAAATGATAAACATTTCTTTAGACGCTCTCTGAAGTGATTTTATTTCATAGTAAAATAACCCCCAGCCTTGGAAAATTTCTAAATATTAAACACTTTTTGAAGCTCTGTAAAGTGTTTTTTTAGTTGTAAAATAACCCCCAAAATGCTGAAGGCTAGGAATTTTTTTAAAAATATCTAATACCTATAGAAGCTCTTTGAAGTGCTTTTTATGGTAACACAGCACTCTAATTTGTATTTATAACTTAATTTTGATATTGTTTGAACCATAAATAAAGCCTTATATATTTTGTTCATAAAATTTCGCGGGGGGTTTGACCCTCCAAAACCACCCCCTGGCTACCTACTTGCTTGCAGAGATTTACAATTTTGATCAATCTCCGTGACTATTTGAGATACAAAATAATTCATAATTAAAAAGATGAACAGTAGTACCACTAAATTATTTTGTTTGAGATATATTTTTATAAAATAAATAGTTTCTGAAAATAAAATCGATTGCTATACGAGGCCAGTGTTGCCAACTGTAATATCTGGACACAACTTTTACTTTGAAATTTCACAAATTCCATCCCTTGTGCAATCTATCGATCCAATAGCTATTGTATATTAGAATAAAAGTAA
The DNA here is from genome assembly GCA_902151425.1 of Timema shepardi. NCBI lineage: Eukaryota > Metazoa > Arthropoda > Insecta > Phasmatodea > Timematidae > Timema > Timema shepardi. Next base: position 10,803 of record CABFVX010010969.1, on the reverse strand, counting down.
TTTCCTGGGGTTCTAGTGAATTGTAACATTACTGTGCATTATAAATATCAACCTATTAAAATAATATATATTAGGCCGATTGCTAAATGTTGTCGATGCTTGGTGCTTTAAAATGTAATAAAGTACAAAAATTACAACTATTCCCCCTCAACTCAAAGCCCCAAACAAGTAAACTTGGTTTAATTCCCAGTAGGATTAAAATTAATTTTATAGTGTAGTACCTCTAGTTTTGAATTTAACATAACCTATTTGTTAGTCTAATTATTTATTTACCGGGCATTTGTTTTTAATTTCTCATCTTGATAAATCATTAGAATCGTAAACATTTTCTACTCCTGGGTACTAGGTTATTATTATTATTATTCATATTACTATCACACCACGAGCCCTATAGAGTGCGGTCTCTACAATTTTACATAATAAATAAGACTGTTTGCTTGTTAAATAAAATTAACAATAATTTGAGGCTAGTTTATAAATGGCCTATTTCGTAAAAGTTGTACAGTACCTACTTTTAAAGCAATAGAAATAACGTTTTGTTCAAAATTATATTTCAAGAATATCATGAATTATTTATTAAGGAGTAGTTTACTAATAACGGGTTTTTAAAAATGTTGCTACAAAGTATAATAAATTATTATGAGAATATAAATTTATATAAGTTTTTTTTTTACATTTAATCCAAGATATAAAAGTAATATCCTGGTGGGCCAAATTCAATCTATTTCAAGTCTGTGTGCCATCCTTTAATACTAGATTGTTGGCAACCCTTTACAAGGTAAAATTATTTATCGACGTAACAAAACAAAAATATAATATGGCAATGCCTTAAGATATCTTTGAATAAAATTAAATACAAAATCCAGCCTGCTCCTTTTAAAAGTTGTTAAATCTTATGCAGGCTCCTAAGCTATTTTTTTCTTACTATTCATTGAGGCATCGAGCTCTTTTGTGATCAAGCCCCGCCTATAATCACAGCCGCTTGAATATAATTTGATCTAGGTGGCAGTGATTTTGGGATATGACGTTTCGATCAAGTAAATGCCTTGCAATGGCAGCTATATGGCTCTGACAGTATTTATTTGTGAGAGCTGTAATGTTTCTTCAATAGCTTAAGGTAAAGACACATCACTTTAAAATTTTAATTGTTTTGTGGTTATTATGTAATACTAAATTATATATCATAGTTGAATTTACTGATCTTTGTAATATAAACTAAACCATTACAAGCTATTGTTGTGAACTGTTTTCTAGGCGTAATTAATATCGGCAGGAGAAATTTATCAATAGTTTTTATTTGTTTCGCCCACTATTTAATTCTTTAGAGTTTACTAGTGTGCGTTACTTTTTTTCCAGGTGGTACTTCGTTTCACACTCAACATGTTACCGAGAGGAAGGAAGTTTGACAACGATACGATAGATGTTGTCAATAAGGGCTGCTTTGAAAATTTTGACACATTGGCTTGTGTTCGAACAAGCTTTCTCACTACAGTATCAGCCATCACGTTAATTTTTGTCATATTGAAGATTGTAAAATATCATGTCTATAGACATCCTCAAATGCACCACTATGCAGTTTTTTACGTGTCAGCAATACTTTGTCTCATATGGTAAATATAAATATTTAAATTGTTTATAATCAACAAATCATGATGACACCAACTTATATAGAATGTGAGACAAAACCCAAGAACTGCAGGGCCTACTTATAAGGTCAATTTAAAAACAAAAAATAAAAATCACTAAATTCCTATCATCGATAATCCAATAATATGAGCTTAATTTTAGATTAATAAAACACTTGGTTTAAATGATGAATGCAACACAAAAATAACCTAAGTAACTTAAGAAACAAATATGGTTGAAAAATCGGTAAAATTGCATAACCAAGGCTTTGAGTTATAGAGCTGATTAATACCCAATAATTGTCTACAGCAACCACACTATACTCTTTTTCATAAAAGACAAATTTTATGCATGTGGTAGCTATATTTTTCTTATATAGTTCTATTAAAACAACAACTTGACATCCACTAATAATTTTACAATTAGCGAAATCTCACAAGGCTTAATTAGAACTAAACTGACCACTGGTAAAGAAGTTAAATTGGAGATTTAAATTCTTAAAATAGTGGATTTGACCCAACTCCACTTTATTAATTTTGACAATTGTTTGTAATTTCAGTGGCACAAGTTTCATGGTGGGTAGCCGCTATCCACAGCTTGATTTTTCTGCCTGTTTCTTGAAACTACTCCAGTTCACAGTGATCTGCCACCTGCACTGGTCGTTGGCAGCCCGTACTTTACACAGAGAGGATGTGGTGCAACATGTGATAAACCCCGTCCTATGTCTATATGTCCTCTACTCCACCACCGTGGCCCTTATGGGCATGGTGGATGTCACTGGGACATGGACGGAGTGCATGCGTGAGTACCACTGTGATCAATAATAGTTGTTGGAGAAATATGCCGAATGCTTCTTAACCTACCAACTTATTTGGTTTATTTCCTTTGGAGTGTCTACCATAAATGTTCTTAAGGCAGTGACACACCGTTTATTTAAATTTTTTTGATTCATACATTTGAATAATCAAGACTGAAACTCGGTACAACTGATATATATTTAATTTATACGCTAACAGTTCTGGCAGATAGATCTAGTCGTATACGTATGTTTAATTTAATTTTAGCATGTAGTAAGCTGGTTTACCATTCATTGGGTAACTGCACACTTGTCGGCAGTCGAAACAAAATAAACTTATTTAGAATGATTCCTTTCTCTAATCCCTCATCTCTTCCTTTAATCCCTTGTCCATAATCCTTCATTCTCTTTCTCTAATCCCTCATTCTCCCTCTCATACCCCCCTTTCCACACCCCGACACACTCTCTAATCCCTCATTCACTCTTATTCTCTTTCTAATTGCTCATTACTCTTTCTCTGTTACATCCCTCTTCTCTCTCTCTCTCTCACATCCCTCATCTCTCTCTCTCTCTCACATCCCTCATCTCTCTCTCTTTCTCACATCCCTCATCTCTCTCTCTCATGCACTATCTAATTTTTGGCTTATTTAGACCACTCTCAATTCATTTTGTTCTAGGTACAATAGTTTACGAGCACAATATAATGTTAGTGAAGTGATTTACTAACTAATATATGGCGGCAAAACAAAAAACGCATTGAACAATGAATTATAATATAGACTACTTGTAATATTACAAGCACACAAATAACAGACACAGACGATAGGCAGGCAGACACTTATTCAGGAGACACCGAGAAAGTGGTAAGATTGTGGATTAAGGTGTCAAGCTATAAATGGCTTTAAAAAGAGGAAGATATCTTTCAATTGCAACTCATACAAGGAATAAGAAACGAGTGGGATGAAGCTGAGGATCCTTGCCATCAATCTTGCCAAGGTAGCAGGGGATGAAAAGGAATTGAGAAAGGGTGCTTTATTCTAGAAAATAAACAATTATGATCTGCCTTATTCTTGATGTAAGCTCAAGAAGTGCTTTGCAATGAACAGTCAGACCCAGTGCCCAGTAAGGCCCATAAAAGTAATTACTAGAACTCGCCATCTACCTTTTATTAAATATATTCACTCTTTCTATGTATTGGAGAGGTGATTGAAACATTCTTCATGTGCATTGGAGGATTGTTGACTAGTAGCATATGCATATTAGTGTGATAGAACAAAATATAAAAAGCAAAAGTCATTGAAACATAGGAGAATAAAAATTTTCAATTTTGTGGTTTAAAATATAAGTAATTTCCTTGCATCTATAGTTTTAATACTAAGCAATTTGTTATCCTCACTGTTCTTGAGGTAAATTAGTGTTGGACTAAGGGGCCAATGTTTGTGGGTTCAAACTTAGCCGGAGTCAACAGACTTTTCTTGAGCGATTAAAATCCATAACACAAATTCCCTCAGATGGAAAGTAAAGCCGTTGGTCCGATTTTGACTGTACCATGTAAAATAACCCATGAAGGTATGTGAAAATATCTTTCCTGGCAAAATTGGTAGGCCCTTTCGCTCTCACTTGTAGAAACTCTTGTGTGCCGATATAATCAGTTAAATAACCCAAATTAAAAAAAAGCAACAATACCATCAATGCGGGGAAAAAAATAACATAATTTTTAAATATATTACTTTTTATTGCAACAAAGAAAATGCTGAGAGCTACTATGTTATTTATATGATATATTATTTGAGGTTTATTGTGTGTATTGTGTGATAGTGGCATCTAGTAACAATACTATAATAATAATATTTGATACAGATCTGAATACACACTTTTGAAAATATACATAGTCCTATACTGCTTGACGACTTGTGAAGGGTGTGGAAATATCTCAAATAAAACCACTTGCGGAAACATAGACCAAATCTTTACTTTAAATAGTTAATAATTTAAATGTTTAAATAATTAATTATTCAGAAAATGTTTTTTTTTAAATAGTAATATAGGCCTTCATTCATGAATGAAATTGTTAAGACCTCAGGCTTGAAAACTTTACCTTATTTCAACTCATTTAATAGGTGGAGTAAACACAGAAAGTAAGAAGAGAATAGCTCTAGACTTTGTCACACGATCCCTCAGAATGGTACCCCTTTAAATTATGTGTGACTTTCTAGTGATTATTACTTACTATCTGTTCGGGCTATACACATATGTACTAACTAAACAAATGGTTTAAGTAATAGAAAGACTACATTTAGAGGAAATGTACACATATTTGTGTGGAGAGAAAGTGGAAAACCATTTTAGAAAACCCACGCTCAGTACACCTGACAGACTCAAATTTTGATTTTCCCGTCATCGGCAGTCTTGTAGACTGCGAGAGTAGTGCCTTAGACCATACAGCCACCAAAGTGGGTCACATTAAACATTAAAAATATTGAAGGGGCCACATTAAAAAAAATTCGCATTGTCATTATCTTGAGTAAAAATTACAACTTTTAACTTATTACTACAAAAAGAAGAGTAGGCTTCCTATATAAAACATTAAATGCCCCATGTTTTTTTAATCAACAATTTAAAAACCTTTATTTGCTACAGTGGTGTTAATGTCGGCCTTTAAATTTTATACCAAAGTTATTTTTGTAAATAAGTGTGTGGCTGTAAGTTCTGACCTCCTGGCCATTCGGTTTTATTTCATGTGAGAAAACAACTTTTACCCTCTTTGGTGGCCGCATGGGGTTCAAATCCCAATTGGGTGTATTGTGGGTAGTTTTTCCTAAATGTTTCTCCATTCTCTCTCCACATAAATGAAGGTTCAATTCCTTTAAATTAAACCTTCCTCATCCTTAACCCATTAGTTTAATTAGTTCATATGTGTATAACCTGACTGACAAGTATATTTAAAAAAAATCTTTAAAACTCAATGCTTTTAAATAATATCAGTTATAGGCCTTTTAAATGTAGGGAACTATATGACTAGATTTCTGGAAATCAGTTTCATAGCTTGAGGGAAGCAATCAAGAGAATGGAATAGCCAAAAAAATATATCTGGTTACGTACTAACATTTCCATTGACCAGGCACGGAGTTGGTTGAACTTGCACTTTAATAATGTGTTAATGTTCTTAAATAATTATAAATAAATTGTGCTGGGTATTACAAACACTATCAGCATAGGAACTGATACTGTGCATGTATATTCCATTCATGGTAGGAATTACTTTCTGAAAGGTCTTTTTTCCTACCAATATCCTACTATATATTAGATTTATGGTAGGGAAAAGGGCCTTTCAGAAGTCAATTCCTACCGTGAATGGAATATATATGTTTACTGACTATTGAAGAAATTGTTTTCACAACCATTAATTTGTTTGAACTTATCTTAGGGTGTCTACCATCCGGTAAAACTGGAATTAGCTGGGAATTTGAAGTGGTTGGGGAAAAACGGTAATAGGCCAGGAATTTGGTAAATTAACAACCACAAAAAATCTGATAAAATATTGTTTAACTCATAATATCAAATATAATAATCATTAAATCAGTCTATTACAATGTGATTGATTCAAACTTTTTTTTTTGAAGTTGTGTAATATATTTGATAATCTTATAATTCCTAGTAGACTATGTTAATACAAATAAAATACCATGTTTATTTTTATTTTAAAACTTATTGTGTACCCGAACATACTTTTGAGTCCTGAATTTGTAGCTGCTCTAGACAGGTCTAACCAATAAACAGGGCAGGTTATTGCTAACCTAACCTATCAATTTACTTGAAATAAGGAATAGTGAAGTTGAAATTTATTTTTTATTTGAGTCAGAGTTATGCACACTTCTCTCAGTGCCTTAACTAAAACCATGATCTCTTGTGCAACTAATTTCACTTTGTGTTTGCACTTATTTGTTATAGGGCCTTACTGGTTAATGCTGTCATCAGCAGATTTTGTGATAGTTCAGATGTTTGTGATAACAGCAATATACGTAACTCATCGCACAGATGGTATTTCATCGCTGGCCTCTTTTAAGAGCTCCCAAAAGAGAGACTTGTGGACAATCGTAATTGTCTACGAGTTTTCAGCAGTTCTGGGTATTTCATATGATGTCATCATGAAATTTGGTGAGTAGCTTTAAATTTTTCATTTGGGCATACACTGAATACACTGTTCTGGGATTTTAATTCTGATCTCTCCATCACTATCAGACACACTTATAAAATAAAGCCCTAGACCATTCAATCACGGATGCAGGTTTCACTCTACTTACACGGCCAAAAATCATGACACCAAAGTGTTTATCATTATTACAACACATAAAATAATGTAGATTTTACATTTCTACGTTTCTTATTTCTTCATTCAGTAAAATCATGTTCATTGTAAACCTCTTTAGATGAAACTAAAGAATTATGAAAATCTTGGTGCACTGGAGTAATTTACTTCAACAGTTTTTTATGCCAAAAAGTTGACCCTTTTTCCAATGTATTACGATGGGTGTAATTTACTTGGGGCCGGTCTTATGACTACCAGATAAATATTGCAATCGGGAGGTTAGAGTTAGCTACCAGATAAAGGTTATCAGCCACTTTAATATTTCACGAGTATTATAAATGGAATTTATCTGTAGGATAAATATATTTTTATGCCTAAAACGCAAGGTTGGTACTGTTTTTACTGGTGTGGGCATGCGTACAACCTGAATAGTAGCTACAATGCTTAACATTTGTTAAATAATGACAGCTAAACAAGAGAGTAAACAGATGGCATCATGTGGGTGCAAAAGTTAGCTTGTCTTGCAAGTATTAATTTCGGTGTCTGCCAAAATGTGGTCAATAGTTCGATATAACGTTTACAAATTTTCATTTATAGTACTCACATTTAAATAATTTGTTCTTATAAAATTATAACTCTACAAATAGCTTGTCAGTTTTTATAAAAATGTTAATTAAATGTTCTAACTTTATAAGCGTAAAACCCGAACGGATAGTAAGACGCGGTGCTAAGTATGATCATTCAACCTATAAACAGATTCTGATAGGCTAAAACTTATGAAAAACAATTTATCACTATGGCAACACCCATTTTAACTTTCGGATAAAAGTTATCAGGTACTTAAACCTCCTGATAAAAATGTAATGGATAAATACATTTTATCTGGCAGTCATAAGACGCACTTTTAACGTATCGATCGGATAAAAATATTTATAGGCCAGATTAATATTTATCCAGGAGTCATAAGACTGGCCATAGGAGTATTTAAAGTCAATTATGTTTTTGTAAATATAATTTGAGCAGTATTATTGGTGTTAAATTTATCCCTCGTGTATATTTTAGGGTATTTAAAGGATATTTTGATTCAATTGATTTATCATAAAAAAATATTCTTTGACTCTATGAATATGGTGTAGAAAGATTGTTTTTCCTGACATATTGAATCAATATGACCAATTCGTTTTGAATGAACTGTCTACAGTGATTTAGTTTTTCTTGGTTTATTAATTCTAAAATTCTCGATCACTTGGAAGCCTTCAATGCCCAGGAGTAAGAGATTTGCTCTAAATTTGTTCGACTCCTTATTAAAATAAATAAGATTCAAAAGAATTTGATTTAATGATTAAATGTTGAAATTAAAATTAAAGCTGTCATATATTTTTGGACAAAGGTATAACCTCTCCTCGCGGTTCCTATTTCTGAAATATAAACACAGCCGAGCAACTAGATCAGAATCCACTCTACATATGTCTATTCCCATACATAGATCTCAAACATATGATGTTCTTTCACTGTCCTGTCATCACAGGCTTGGAACAAACTAGATAACTCTATTCGGCATCTAACGAACAAATTAGATAACTATACTCATTATCTAACATCTAGACTCCCCTTCAAGTGTGCGGTTAAGCAATTTATCTTGTCTAATAAGCTAAACTGAGTTCTTGAATCTACTTGAGCTTTAAATGAGTGTATGAATGAGCATGCAGATGTTTTTCTACTTATTTGAATATTCCTTGATTAAATTGTATTCAATAAATTTAATAGTGCATGTTGTATTCAACATTGGTTATGTGGAAGAGAAGGCTAACACCTTAACTTCACCAGATAAATAAAGGCTATTATTGTTATCAAAATATTATCATTATTATCATTGATATTATTGTCACTATTATTATCATTAATATTACTATTATTAATATTATTAAAATCATTATTTTTATTTATTATTATTACTATCATTATCATCACCATCATCATCATCATCATCAAACACTAAGCCCATATTCAACATGTAAGATTCTAATCTAAAATATACAAATATATTTGGAGGACTTTTCACATATACCTAGGATAGGCCCTACATATTTGAAAATAATGTGTTTCTAGAATCCCATTTTGTCTGGGTTATATCTTTTTTTTAATCATTACATATTACTACCCATTCGAGCTATACACTTATATAACTTACATACATTACTGTTTCCAGCCTGTGACCTGGTTTACTTTTCTTTATTAAATCCATACATTTTCAACTACCGATTTGCTAGTCCTGTCGTAGCTTAATATACATTATAATCTAACTTAAGATTAGGACAGGTACAACATCCAATCCCTGCCCATTAATTTATCAATGTGAAAGGGTAAACACCTATATCACCAATGATACATTTTCGGCCATGCAGGGAATCAAACCCAGGAATCTTAGTTCAGTAGGTAGACACGCTACCGACTGAGCTAAGATGCAGCCGAAGGGAGCGCAGGTATTTTTACAGTTTTTATAAAATTGAAATTTTTTGGCCAAAATAAATCAAATATTTTTCCAGTAGCAACATAGAGTTTAATTTTCTGCATATGCTATTATCAACAGATCTTGAATATCTATCAAGAGTGTTCGGGAATTTTGCCAAAACTTTTTCTCATTATTTAAAAAAGTTTTGACAAAATTCCAGAACACTCTTGATAGATATTCAAGATCTGATGATATTAACATGTGCAGAAAACTAAACTCTTTGTTGCTACTGGAGAAATATTTAATTTATTTTGGACAACAAAATTTAATGTTATAAAAACTGGAAAATTACTCACTCTCCCTTCTGCCGCACCTTAAGGTGTCTGATACACTTATAAACTAACTATGCTGATGGTTTTAGGGATTAGGAAGGTTATATTTAGAGGAAGTTTATCTGTAGTTGTGTGGAGGGAGAGTGGAAGAACCATTTTGAATAAACCACCCTAAGTACACCTGACTGAGATTCAAAACTTGATCTCCCCATCATCGGCACTGTAATATACTGCAAGAGTAGCGTGTTTAGACCATGTGACCACCGAAGGGGGTAGGTTCTATCCAAAAGTAGGATATGCATAATTTTGCCAAAAACTAGGCCTGTGCAGGAATTATATTTTGACTTTGGGAAATTTTTGAATGTGAAATAACAATTTCCAACAAGAACGGGACAAGAAACAGTAAACATTAAAAAAAATTATTCGAATATAGGTTTATATTTATTTTAAAATGTTGTACTGGGGTGATTGTGACATTATCAACATACACCACCTCCTTTGCACATTGATTGGAGGATTAATAAGCTGCTAGCCACATTCGACGAGAATCAACACCTATAACATAAGCAGAATATAGGCTTGAATACCAAGCAATCACAATGAAGTCCACCACTTCCTCTCTTACCCTAAATTTTAAATTTGGAACTTTTAACCAGTGTGCCTTTTTTGCATAGAATAAATTGCAAAACTGAAAAACTCTTTGAGTCATGTCTTTTCATCCTCTTTCCCACCTCCCTTTTATGTCTGAAACAATGAATTGAATAAACACTACCTATATTTCCCACCAAGCTCATATCACCCTTTTTAAACATACATTACATAGTTTCACACTAGTAAATTTATTTTCATGGATTATGAAATTTCATTCCTTTATACTTAAATTTAACCTTTTCTGGAAAAAATAGGAACTCCAGGAAAAGCTGTAAAAAACAGGGAACTTTGTGTTAAAAAAATATCGGCGACCCTAGTTAGAGATGAGGAATGTTAGATTTAAAGTAAATGTACTCCCATTGGTTTGGAGGGATGGTGGGGAAACCAATGTAAAAAAACCTAACTACACCTTACTGGAATTTGAAGCTCGTTTGTCTTGTCATTCGCAATCCAGTATATTGCAAGAGTGACGCTCAAGACCGTGTCACCACCAAAGCAGGTAAATGCCTCAATTATTTTAAAAATTGTTGTAGCAAGTTACATGTTTTGCCTCCAAGGATATAGAAATAAATTTAAACATAAATGGCTCAGTGATTTCCCTGTCATACAAACATAGCTCAGGAAAAGGCATTTATAT
>CABFVX010010967.1:0-12252 GCA_902151425.1 Timema shepardi | reverse complement strand
CACTAGTTAATAATTATTGTAAATGCAAAATTTATTAAATATTAGATTAACATAAATATAATCAATAACAGATATACATTAAAACTATTCTTTAATCACTGAAGATAGAATTTATTTTGTAATGTAAATGATTGAAGAAAGAATTCCCTTTTGAGTGTGCTCGACACTTTTTGACTAACATTTTTAACCATCTGTCATTTTTTCGACAAAAATCAGTGTATGCAGTATTTATCTTCAGGTTTGCTGTCCTCTCTCCAATTCAACCCTTCTTATCTGATCCCACCCTTTCATTCTTCTTTCTTTGCCAACTAATTTGCAGCGTGTACTTGGAATTACCATTCTAATAGTTTCAAGCTTAAAGGTTTGGTTTTTTCTTAATCTCAAGGACTTATCCTTTCCATCACTCTCCCCAGACGCCACTAATACTTCTTATTTCCTTTATCAATATTTTATCTTGGATTTATCCAACTCTGTTGCTTGATCAATACACAAAACAACTAAGTATTTTTTGTAAAGGCCTACGTACATGAACACCAAAATGGTGAAATTGAAATCATTGCCTCGAGGTCAAATATATAATAAAACCAGCACTACCCCTCGCTATAGCGTTGAGTTAATATTACAAATTTAACTGATATTTTGTCCTACCTGCTGATGACTGGGAGATTGGAGATTATTCTCGTTCGGGTCGGTCGGGTGGTTTTACCTAAATGTTTCCTATTCACTTTCCCCGCGTAAATGCGGGCACATTTCCTCTCAATTCAACCTCTCTCTCTCATAGCTCATTAGCGTAATTATTACATAATCTTACAACCCAACAATTCAATAAACGCTTTATTTTAGTTAAAACTTTGTCAATTTTAAACTGAATTGCACTTCACAACAAAATTAATACTACAATATTAGTAAAACAGATAACACAATTAAAAACCCATGACAACATCAACACTAAATCTTATATTAATGTTAATCCCAGAACAAGGGCTCCGGAAGCTCTTTGTAAGTGGTTGATGGAGGGTGAGGGGGCTCAAATAAGAGGGAGGTCCGGGTTCCTTTCTCGGTAAGCACTTAAGCCGTAGATGATTCCTGAAGATATTTGATTGAGTTTAGTCCTTAATGGGTAGTATTTTTAATGCCTTTGTTTGTCATAAATTATAGTAGAAACACGGTTTGAAGAGCGTATTAATATTATTATTTTTTAAAAAATTGCTGATTTGGACGCTCTTAAAAGTTATTTAGATGGCCGTTGCCCGGAAATCTTTTGAAAATTAGTTGCCTCTAAAAGTTATTTTAGCTATTTCCCCAGTACATTTTTTTTAAATTTGGATGCCACTAGAACAGTGGTTCCCAAACTGTGGTATGCGTACCACCAGTGGTAGGTACAATAATTCTCCGTGGTACGCCTTGAGAAGCCAAACAAAAAAGTTAATTCAAGTCGTAAAAAGATAAGGCCTCATAAAATCTTATAAATATATTACTAACAAGTTTAACCAAAAGGAAAACAGACTTAAAATTTGGTTGTAGGTGTGGGACAACACTACGGTTGCTATATAGTAGTCGCGCTAAACTTACACAAGAAGCAGCCACGAGAAATTTTGAGCACAACTAAATTTGTTACAGAAAGGCGTGCTCTGCTATACATTTTTTTAGCACATGCTAAAAATGTGTCTAGCAAATTTTATATGGCAAAGTTATATCTCATGACTATGTAACCTTTGTTATATAGCGATGCTATATGTTATATAGTGTAAATTCTGCTTAAATGCAAGCTGAAACCAACATTGCAAGCTTAGTTTATGTTGACTAGTAGCAGTCGCAGGTGGTAGCTGAAAGCATTGGGGTGCGAGGATTTGAAATATAGGAATAGTTAAATCAGGCTTGTCCAACCCATGCCTCCCGAGTACATTCTGTGTGGTCCCCCAACTCAAACTGAAATACTTCAGTTAGAAGAAATAAACATCAGAATTGGGCTTTTGGAACTGACTTAAATGCTCGCTAATTTCCTCGAAGTTTCCAGAATTATAAGTATAATGAATGTATGCGTGTATTTGTTTAAAATAAATACTTACTCGTTCTTTATTTAAAAATTATATTAGGGTATTTGGTCCTATAAATTTAATGTACACAGGCTTGAACTAATCACTGAAAATAATGAGAAAAGATAAAGGGTACAGTTCATTTTAGGAAAACGCAAAGCCCTAGTCAGGAGGTTGGGGTTGGGGGCACAAACCCCCTTGAAATTGTATGAACAAAATATATATGGCTTTATTTATGGTTCAAACAATATCAAAATAATGGTACGAGTAAAAATTAAGGGGCTGTGTTACCATTAAAAGTGTTTGAGAGAGCTTCTAGAATTTAAAATTTAGAATTATTCCTCGCCTCCGACAGTAAGAGGGTTAGGTTACCATAAAAAATTCAGATATCTTCTAGAGGTGTTTAATGTTTAGAATTGTTCTTAGCCTCCGGCAGTTAGGGGCTAGTGTTATACCATACAAACAATTCAGAGAGCTTCTAGAGGTGTTTAATATCTAGAATATTTAGAATATTCCCTTGCCCTCAGCAGCTAGGAGGCTATATTACTATACAAAACACATTGAGAGCTTCTAGAGTTGTTTAAATATATAGTATTTTCCTAGCCTTTGGCAGTTAAGGGGTGCCTCAAATGTACAGCACTAACGATGAAAATCGAGCACTAACCAGCATTAACGAAGCACAAGCGAAGGGCGTTTTCAAAAAAGGGTTAGCTCTAATATTTCTTATACCGGCTGTCCAGGGAGATATCTCTCTAGTCACCCATAAACAATCGTGAATTAGTGCCTCAAATTTACAGCACTAACGATGAAAATCGAACACTAACGTAGCACAAACGATGGACGTTTTCGAAAAGGATTATCTCTATTATTTCTTATACCGGGTGGCCAAGAAGATATTTCCCTAGCCACCCATAAACAATCGTGAATTATTGCCTCAAATTTACAGCACTAACAATTAAAATCGAGCACTAACCAGCACAAACGATGGACATTTTCGAACAGGGTTATCACTATTATTTCTTATACTGGGTGACCAGGGAGATATTGACCTAGCCACCCATAAACAATCGTGATTAAGTGCCTCAAATTTACAGCACTAACGTAGCACAAACGATGGGCGTTTTCAAAAACCGGGTGGCTAAAAGTCGGGTGGCCAGGGTGACACATATCCTACATTCCATGCTACAGCCAACTTCCTGTCTAAGGTCACGTTACAAGTCACCTCTTGTCCCCTTCCTTTTCCAAGCTCATTTCACCATTTACCCCTCTCTTCCCGTGTCCTTTGAATTTAGTGTGTAAGAAAGTGCATGTGGTGTAAGTGTTTTTCTTAAATAGAGTGTTTATAGAAGTATAATTTATTTGTAAAGTAGTGTTTATGATTCCTTGAGATAATACATCTGTTGTGACTTGTATTACAAAGTTTGAATTTTTTTTAAATCGCTGATGGACTAATAATAATTGGACAATTGTGGTACACTTCTATTGCGAAATATCGCAAAATGGCTAATGTATCAGATTTCCCCGTTGTCGGCAGTTTGGTATATTGCGAGAGTGACCTCTTAGACCAAAGGTGGCCAAATCGTGACACGCCCAAGTCACCGTAGATTTTTTTTAAATATAGTAAATTATAACAATGTCAAATAAAATAAATAAATCGTCTAAGTTAATAAATTGCTAGAATTATAACTATTAAGTTGGCTGTCCGTGTGTGTTTCCCGCCACTCAACCTTCATACTCTACACCCCCTCACACTGCCACGTGCCATCCTGTACACATTCCTTAGTTGCTATTTGGTGGCTTACTGACTGCTTTGTACTGTGCTATCCTCATTCTTCAAATATTTGTTTCTCATTATAAATAGAAAAAGAAATCCAAAATTCCTATCCCAATTATGAATTTAAAAATATATATTACACAACCAATTTTTCGAAAAATGATGGTGGTACGAAGATAAGTTTAGGTTAGAGATTTTAGTGTGGAGTGGCACGCCCGAGATTATCTCCGCTAGTGGCACGCCAGAAAAAAAAAGCAGATCATTCGGCCACCGAAGCGGTTCACTTGATATATTACAAAGTAAAATCATTACACTTGAGTCACAATAATACAACACAAAAATGGGAAATCGATCCGATATTTAAAAAACGTTCTATACGATTTGAATTTTTAATTAAATTAAGTTAAATATAAGCTTATGGTATTATTATTTTGTGAGTTTAACAAACTTTTGTGACATTATGAACGATCGTTAATAAAATTACGCTAGGCCTCAGGGACGTATCCGGAGGGGGNGGGGGTTCTGGGGAAGCCTGGCTCCCCTCCGGAAATCTAGATCCTTTATATTATTAAATATATAAATATATTTTTACAAAAAACGACCATAAATAAAAATTAAATAGCAAATTTCTTATTATAAATGAATTTGTATTCCCATCGTTAAATATTGTTAATAAATAAGATTTCCCTGTTTTTAATCTAATGAAGATAAAGATAATAACGCAGTTGCTGGTCCCAGTCACTCAAAGAGAGAAGGTGTAGCTTTGGAGTTTGATTGAAGTAATAATTTTGAGGTCTCGTCCAGCGCCAACCTTTCCCTGTGCCAAATTACACTGAAAAAGCAAAAGGTGATAAGAAGATCAAACATTCTGACCATAAATTTTTTCAAGGCTGGTACTCTGAATTTCCTTGTCTTCACTTTCAAAGTGAAGAAGTTGGCATATTGCGCTTCGAATGTATGCAATCAAAGAATGAGAATCTCTCTGGCTACAGCTCGGAACTTGAAACCACGTTCATTAGTAAAGGTTATAAAAATCGAAAAAATCTTGAAGTAAATTTAAAATACATGCAAAGAGCAGTATGCATGAGGAGGCTGGAAAAAGTGATTCGGTAGCCAAACAAATTTATAAAGAAAAGGAAAAGCAGCCAATTTTATTCCGAATTAAGTTTCTTAGATATTTTGGAAGACGAGACATTCCAATACGAGGTCCCAATAACAGTGATGGAAACTATAAGGCGTTGCTTGCTCGGCGCACTGGTGACATTCCTGAACTCAGACAGTTTAGTTTTCGATCGAAGGACTTAATTACAAATGACATCCAAAATGAAATGATAAACATTATGTTAGACGCTGTCCTAAGAGAAATATTGAATGAAATACGGAACGTAAGGCATTTTAGTTTGATTGTAGATGAGACTACAGACTTTTCCCAGAAGGAACAAGTTTCAATCTCTGTAAGAATTGTAAATGAAAATATGGAACCAAGAGACTACTTTTTAGGTTTTTAAGAGACAAGTTCAACCACAAGTTCTGTCCTAACAAGTCTGATTATGGATACCTTGACGTGATTTAACCTCTCTGGAGAATGTTCGTGGTCAATGCTATGATGGTGCTTTAAATATGCGAGGAGTTCATAATGGTGTCCAAGCTAAAATCAAAGAAAAATAGCCGTTAGCAATGTGTGTGCATTTCACTAATCATTGTTTGAATTTAACGCTGCAAGTCACTACTCGTGTGCTCTGTTTGCAATGAGTACATTATGTGTTCATAGTTATAAGCACAAGTCAAAGAAAATTGGAATTTATACGCATCACAAGTGAGTTTGAAGATGTTCCAAACACTACTCCAAAAGCACTCTGCACGATGCGGTGGACCTTTCAATACTCATCTATTGTCAATGTCATTACAACATATCCAGCTGTACTTAGAGCGTTAGAACAGCTCAGTGTATTGAGTGAAGATGGGTCGAGCACTGCACGAGGTCTTTACGATCAGTTTTTTAAAGTGTAAAGTTTATTTGGAAATGCTAATAGGAAAAAAAAAGTTTTCGGTTGCAGAGAAAAGCTTGCCTTAATCCTAGAGAGCCCTAAGCAGACAATTAATGGAGGAATGGAAGCAGCTATTTCAACTGTAAAATATTTAAGGAATATTAGATCCGAAGAGATGTTTGATTCACTGTGGAGTTTGTTGGAAGAGGCCCAACAAAAATATGATCTTATATCTCTCCGCCTGTCGTGAACCAAGCAAGTTCCAAGGAAACTAGAGCATAAACAAGTAACCATAGAACCGACAGTGATTCTCAGTAGAAAATAATTAATGATGAAAACATACTATAAGATAGTTGATACAGTCACAGTACAGTACAATTTACTCAACATGATTCAACTAAACTTTGCATATTCGAAAGGGTTATTTTAAGAGTAGTTGAGGAATGGGCTAGTGACGAAGAAACACGACACACTTAGAGACTATGGTTTGAAAATGGATGATATTGAACTAGATGCAAAAATCTTGGCACGAATTACTCCCCTCCAGCCTAAGTGTTTGAAAGAACTATTTGACATTTACATTGCGATGCCTGAGAGTACAAGGCGATTATTTCCAATACCGGTAACTTGGGAACTTTTGAAGTTGCTTTTAGTCGTCCCATCATCAACAGCAAGCGCTGAAAGAACCTTTTCGTCCTTAAAGCGACGCAAGACATACCTACGTAGCACCATGGATCAAGATCGTTTAAATCACTTGGCCATTTTGCATGTCTACAACGAACAAGTTTACAATCTTGATATTGATGCGTTGTGTGATGAGTTTGTCAAAGCTAACACATATCATGTGAGTGTATTTGGAAAGTGATAATATATAACATTTATTCATTTGACAAACTTATTTTGTATGAATTATAATGCATTCACACCCATACATCACAAATGTTAAATTTTAAAACCAAAGAAAAACTTATTTTGAGATGGTATATGCACATCAAAGCTAGGTCTAGTACTATATATGATTATTTAAATTTTATTCTTGACCATGTAAATAAATATTTTAATTTTGTTATAGGCCTAGTTGCTGTAGTATAAATATCTGACTAAAACTATGTTTCTATTATTCCTATTTTTAAATTGTTCAAGATCACTAATTGTAGTATTATTAAATTTTTCTTTGTCAAATAAAATAAAATTATATTTATATTTCTAATAATGTTTACATTATTGCTGTGTAACATTGCTCGTTCATGATTTGATTGAAATATACTTTGTTGAAAAATATTACAGGAAAATTGATCTCATAATTTTTTCTTACCACGGGGTTAAGCTTTAGGCAACACCAGAACGGCTGAATAAGATGATGATAATAATAATAATAATAATATAATTTTTGTGTATATTATGATTAGGACTTTCATAATAGAAAGTAATGGGGTAAAGTATAACCCTAGAATTCCCCAAATTCAGATCTTAAATCTCACAAAATTCCCAACGTTCAAGCTTTTAACCAAAATTGAGGGGATGACACCCCCCGCCCCCAGTGGCAACGCCCGTGGGCTTACCTGATGGTCAGTCCACCAATTGCATAATTTAACACATATCGCATTACACATCTTCTCAAAAAGTTTGTTAAGCTCACCAGCTCTTTGGTTCAACTTGAAGGGTTTTACCTATAGGCCCCTCGTTGGGTGGCTAAATTGAATAATACTAAGGGCCAGTTTCATAGTCAAATTTAGTACGCCTCAAGTGCGGCGCTACACTAAGTAAATGACGACACCTACCTCAACTCGAATGGAATGGGCCGTTCTCGCATAGGAAACTGGCCCATTCCATTCTGGTTTAGGTAGGTGTCGTCATGAGCTTATGGTAGCGCCGCACTTGAGGCGTACTAAATTTGACTATGAAACTGGGCCTAAGTATGACTTATATGATGAAGACCCCGCTGTTGGTCTCCAATTGAAGAACTCCTCCTCTTCTACCTACGACGATGTATTGCCCCTTAGCTGGGCAACAATTATAGAAATCATAAAGACGACTTATAATTTTGATATTTGTCCCTGGCTAGCTCATCTTCTCGTATCGACGCAATTATCATATACGGAAGTTCCCATTTATACAATAAATATACCTTGTTGTTGTTGGGACATATTCTTGTATTTGTTATTACTATCATTAACAATTTCAGCTTATACAATCGACCCGTTTCTATGCTATTGACTATACATTCTATATCATTATTAAAATATTCGATGATGCAAAACACACGTTTTGTCGCCTCGCTGGTCACTGCACGTCTCCTATTGGGTATTAGTGAGTGTTCGTTTCTTCCTCGCGTTTGTTTTTTTGTTTTGTTTTTTCCAAATTCTGATGACATCTTAGGTTGCACCCAAGTATCCGGACAATCTAGATCTATCACAAGAGTGTAGTTTAAATCCAAGATTTCTGATTGGCTGGACAATGTAACCACTCTGTACTGAGGAAAAGTTGTATTTCTCTTTGAACGAAAATTCTGTGCTGCATCAGCTTTTCCCTCTGTTTCATCGTCCAACGCATTCAGCAAGCACATGTAATATAGAATAAAAGTTTTGACTTTTAAACTGCCTGAAGGGCTTAGATATTCTAAAATGAAAATGAATGATTAAAATAATATTATAAAATAAAAAGAATTCCCAAATATAAAATGTAAATAAAATATTCAAAACTGCAGTCTCATCCCTCCTTTTCGAAACAACATAGCTCACAAGTTGGGACATTACAAACTCAAGCATCTCACACGACGATAGATCTTAATTCCTCTCATAGAGATTGGGGAACCTCGGTAAATCTTGTGACGCTACACTCGTTTGTCTGTCATGGCGGCTGTGCACTTCAGTTGTTTCGCAGTTGTTTACAAACCTTTCTGACGCATAACAAGACTTGTATTATTCATATGCTACAGTCCTCCCTTCACAGTTAAATTAAACCTTTGTTTTTTTCCCCCTTAAGTTATGCAGTTCCTCTCCCACTCACTAATTTCACTTTTTAATCAATATAACGAGGGTTAAGCCGCCTTTCCTTTTGTGGCCTCAACAAAGGTGGCTCATACATCCTTCCTCTGAGTTGCTAGTAGAGTGGCTGATGTGGTTGCTTGGTGTTCACTGGCTCTAAAAATGGTGCTTGCTAATGCTACTCCTTACACGGCTTTACCCTTTTTTGTGTCGCCTGTTGGTTTTTCCCAATGGTTTGTCCAGGTCCCCAGGACTTCTCTCGCTGTTGCATCATCTCATGGTGTCGTTCCAACAATGGGGGTTGGTCCTGGTCTGGTTCTTGTTGCACTGGTGTGTCCTCCCACCAGAATAGCTGTACCAGCATGTGCGGTTCTCTCTTAGAATATTTCTGCTTGCCTCTCTGGAGTGACTCTTAAGCCTGTCTGAGCTGGTCAACATGCCTTCTCTGTCTATGACTATCTTTGTTGGTTACTTCATGCATCCATTCCCCTAAGGATTTTTCCACTGTGCCCTGGGTACACTTGGGATGGTTGGCAGAATATTCCTGAATCCACACTGTATCTCCTAGGTGGAACTGTCTCTTAGGGTGTTTGTTTATCTCTGGCTTACCTTCCCCATGTGATGTGTGGTCAGGATGGAGCATTTTTAGAGCCGTTTGCAGTTTACGACACATAAGCAATTCTGTCGAAGTCACTCCGTTGGTTGCGTGTGGGGTTATTCTGTGGCTAAAAAGAACACACGCAAGACGTGTATGCCAATCTCCTTTGACATGTTTTAGGCCGTTTTTATAGTTTCTACTGCCTGTTCAACCTACCCATTTCTTGAAGGGTGATATGGTGGTGTTTACACATGTACGACTTTAATTTTCCTCAAGAATGCAGCAAAATCTGCAGACACTAACTGTATATAATTGTCGATAACTTGTGTGTCTGGGATTCCGTGTCTTGCGAAAATCTCTCGCATGTTCTTGATAAGTGATCCAGATGTCATTGAGCTTATTGTGGTGGCGTCTATCCATTTGGAATATGCATCCCCTACCATCAGAACAGTGTGTGTCCTTCCAATTGTCCGGCAAAGTCAACGTGAATTCTGGACCACGGTTTGCTGGGGTTTGGCCAAGGATGAATTGTAGCCTTGATTGAGTTATGTTTAACTTATTGGCAGGTAATGCAACCTCGTACATTTGATTCTACTTCCTTGTCTATGTTTGGCCAACACATTGAACTACGTGATGCATACTTTGTGTGTACGATTGGGTGTTATGAAGCAGCTGTGGAGCTGCTGGTCTTAAGGAGGTTGGCATTACGGCTCGAGATCCTCTGATCACACACCCTCTTTAAGTATTCAGTTCCTGTCATAAATTCCAAAAAGGTGCTAGATCTGGCCCAGGATTACATTCTGGCCACCCAGTTTCAATCAATCTTTTAACTGTGCTCAATACAGCGTCTCCTTCTGTTTCGTATGCCACTTGGGATGAAGATATAGGTCCTTCGCCTCATTATCCAGTAAGTAAACTTCCAATGGCTCTGGGTAAGCTTGTTTTAAAGTGGGTTCTGGTAGTCTGCTAAGCTCATCTGCATACTCAAATTTCTTGCTCGATTGATACTGCAGGTCATTGTCGTAGGCTGACAAGATTAATGACCATATGAGCATGCGAGGCGAAACCACTGCTGGAATGGGTTTGTCAGTAGATAAAAACTCTAAAAGTTGTTTGTGATCTGTCAATGCTGTGAATTTGCGACAAAGAAAGGAGGTTTTGTCAAAACTGTGTCATCCCATAGACAAGAGCTAAGCCTTCTTTGCTTATTTGTGAATAGTTGCGCTCTGCTTTAGTGAGTGCCCTAGACCCAAATGTTATTGACGCCTCAGTCCCATTTTCCATTATGTGGGCTAGTACAGCTCCAATTCCATCACAGGTAAGGACAACAGGTTTGTTTGAGTCATAGTGAACCAAGACCGGTGATGATGTTAGTAGCCTTTTAGCTATATACATCGCTTTCCTATGTTCCTGAGCCCAGTTCCACTTACTTTGTTGGTACAGTAGACGGTGGAGTGGTTCCAGGATAGTATCTTTTTTGCGTATAAAACGCTCATAAAAATTCAGCAAACCTAAAAATTACTGTAACTGTGTTTTATTCACAGGTTCTGGGGCATTCTGAACAGCACTCACTTTTTCAGACATTGGGTGAAGGCCTGAAGCATCAATTCGATATCCCAAAAGGGTTGTTGCTAGGACTCCAAACTGACATTTTGCTATTTTAACTCGAAGGCCCACATCACTTAGTCGCTGAAGCACCTGATAAAGTTGGTCCTTGTGTTCTTGGAACGTCCTACTTGCCCCCACTATGTCGTCCATTAGGATTGCCACTCCATCCATATTTGGGAATAATTTGGCCATAATTCATTGGAAAATGCCTGGTGCCACGTTAAACCCTAATGGCAATTCAGGGAGACCTTATGAAAAGCCTCGATACCAGGCTTTAGCCCAATCGGTAAAATGATTTAGGCTCTAGTTTGAGAAAAAGACGGACGGCAACCCAAAAACAACTTTTTCTGTTTCAGGGGGTCATGAAACGTCTACATGAATCAAAATATCGACTTCAATTTTTTTTACTAGCAAAGTACTTCTTTCTTTGAGGTACCGAGAGATAAAAAAAAGTCGGCAGTGTGGTACAATTGTAGCTTTTCACCAGATACCAATATGTAAACAGTTCAACCATTCAAATAAAAGAGGCCATTTTCGTCACTCTCTCATTGAAAACGTATGAATTTGTGCCCATATCAAGTGTGACAAATTATGGCCTCAGGTTTGAGTTACTGTTCAGCTATTATTAATAAAGTTTTATTCTTCTTAAGTTAACAACCCGAGGGTTGGTTTGGTGTGGTTTCTATCCATCCGGGGCTGGTTAGTGCTGCCTGCAACATCTGGTAGAAATCCCATGTACTGTTGTACTAGGGGATAATATGAAATGCCCCATTCCCTTCCACACTGAGTTTCTATGAGCAAGCGTGAAAGGGCGTACCAAATTGGCATAGAAGATAGTTTCACATACCTTCCATGGTTCTTTTACACGCAAGAATTGACATGAGACCGACGGCTTTACTCTTACTATAAAAGTGCTATAGGGCCAGGACCTCCTGATATGTACTTGCGTGTGTGATAATATCTTTGAATGCTTGTACTGTTGGTTTGAGTCTGAAATGGGCTGGGCTAGATCCGTGACCTCCAAAGTCTAGAATGCTAACTACTAATGCACGATACGAATGAATTGTATCCATTCTGAATGGTAGCCATTCAGACATTTCTTAAACAAGAACCACAAATAAAAAGTCTCATTTGTATCCATTATCTTAATACCCACAAAATACTGAATTGTATCCATTCTGAATGGTAGCTATTCAGACAGTTTTCAAATAAACGATTTTAATAAAATCGTGATTTGTACCCACTGTAAATATTTGCATTA
>CABFVX010010966.1:0-12256 GCA_902151425.1 Timema shepardi | reverse complement strand
GCCCCAGTGGCACGTGTTAACATCTTTCAATCGTGCTCAAACTTTGGCAATCCTAAAATCTGATAGAAAGAAACATTTTAGGGGGGCGCCCCCCCAAAAATTCTGACATTTTTTTTACCCTATGAGATAAAACCACCCTAATGTACATGTAGGCAGCTTATAGTAGGGCTATTATAGTATTATATAATTCTGTTAATAAAAACATGTGATTTGTTTTTGTTCTAATGAGTGTTGTTATATTGTTATATTATATACTTATTTTTCTGTGTTATTATTACTATTATTATATTATGAACAATATTATTAGAGGTGATTGTAAATTTAAAAAAGGTTTGGCTTGAATTAATTCTATTTACTACTTTGTCTAGTGATTAATATCACTAGTTTAAACATTATTGACGGACAGTCTTTCTGACAAGCCTCATTCAGTCCATTAAAACCAGGCGCGCTAAAATAGCTCGTAACTAAACACGTCAAGCTGAGCAAAGTATTTAAGCTACAGAGATGAGTCTTATATCTAAATAAAATTCAGTTCATGGTCATCATTTCGTACGCTTATACTACCCATATATTTCAATTAGGAAAAACTAACTACGTGAATGTGTTAGGGATGAGGAAGTTTGGCTTGAGGGGCAGTGTACCTGCGTTTGCTTAGAGTGAGAGAGTAAAACCATTTTGAGAAACAACTCCCAGTACAGCCGTCCGGGATTCAAACCTCCATAGAGTTTACGTTAGTTTTTATTAGTTCTGCCACATAATATACGAATATTCACAATGTGCTTCTTTTGTTTTTTTCTATTACTCTTCGACTTTTTTAAAATTTTATTTATATAAGCTGTGTAAAGTATAGTACTAGAAACATACGCAAAGTTTTGTTTAAATTTCCCTTCTAATGGAGGGGGAGATTAGGGGGCCACGATATAGAAAAGGTTGAGAACTGCTGCCTTAAACCATTTGCCCACTGAATTGGTCGTATTTTCTATTGGATTTATTATTTTGTGATAGGCATTCGTAATATATACTTTATAAATGCTTGATTTGTAATCCATGAACAACGATGCTATAAATATGTGTAAGATGTCCATGCATTCAAACTTTTGACCAATTCCTCTTCTATTGTGTTCCCATTTTACTGTCTGAGATGGCCCAGGAAAATAAACCCTGATTTTAATAGGAAGTCCACTTTTTATAACCAACATTGATTGAAAGTCACTAAAATTGGGCATTCTAGAAATATATCCATATTATCTTGGCAGGAGAGGGGCTAACAATTTAGGAAAACCCATCCTCAGTACACCCAAATGGGATTCGAACCCCGATCTCCCCATCTTTAGCAGACCAGTTTAATACTAAAGGGGTGCCTTAGAGTAGACCATTCGGCCTTTGAAACGGGTGAGTATTTGTAAACAATGAGTAAATAATGTATTTGTCTACAGTAGAAAAGTACTATTTGTAGCGTCTTAACATAGCTACAACGTTTAATTCCAAAAAATACACTAAATTACTTTAAACAATATTCTCCAACCTAACCGTGCTCCATTTCACTGTATTCATTCCAAGCTGACTATCTCCCACGCTCACGTGTGCTCAAGACAGTGTGACAGCGTGAGTGAACTGACCCGGCCAACATTGAGTGTTCAATAAGGCTGCTGGGAGAGAAGAGCAAGGCTTTTCCGGCCACGTAGTCATGACGCCTGTTCTAGAGCTTTCTACGACCTTCTCGTCACATATTCCCCTTTCAACAACTCTCCCCCTCCCTTTTTCTTTGTTTATGTCTTGTATGTAGCCCCTACCTTCTCCCTCTCTGAGTAAAATATTAAGTAAATACAATCAGGAGATCGAAGAGCACTCAACACAATCTTGAACACATCTACATATTTTAAAATGTAAGAACTAAAATTAACGTTCAGCTATTTGTATTTAAAAACTCTTTTTCGGCCTTATTTGTTTGCTATGATAATAATACTTTATGCTTTGGAAATTAAACTTACGTGGAAAGAGTTTAGTTGACTCAAGTTTAAATTATATTAAATCTTGTACTAAATCAGTCCGTTCAGGAGAGAAATGTTACTATCTTTTCAAAATCCTTCCGATTATTGATAAATGAACTTAAATAATTGACGTGGAATGAGTCCGTCTGACTCAAGTTAATATTATGTTAGAACTTGTTCTACCTTATTTAGTCTCTTAAAGAAATTTGGAGATAATTATTAGTGTCTATTCAATGTCCTTCCAACTAGTGGAATAGAAATGTAATGATTGGAAGTTGTTGACTTAGAAAATGTTATATTTAGAATAAAGTATTTTCTTATTAGTCTTTGGGGGAGATTAAGGGAATCAAATGGTATTGGCTATTCCAAGTCCTCTCGACTAAAGGCATTATAGAGGTAAATTTTGGACGTTATTCAATTATACTTTTGACTAAACATATGTGATGTTTATTTATAGAATAAAGAGAATATTGTAAGGTAAATATTCGCGTTGTTTTCAATGGATACTATACACATATCCTTTTGTTATACATTTTTCATGCCTACCTCTTTGTTATTACTAATTATCCTCTATTTATAAATAAAATTAATATGTATCTATCGATTTCCGACTTGTTGACTTCAACGTTATTTCAATTTAACTAAGTGGTATTGTAAGAGTTTGACTATTTTTGTATAGCTGGCTTAATATTTATCTCTTTTTTTATTTTATTCAGTAAAACTACATAAATTATTTGGTGTTAATTTGGATAAAACTGCCTTTGGCGCTCGGAAAAACTCTATTGGATATTTATTTTAATGATAGAAGACAGAATAACTCTATGTTAATAATTAAATCTTGGAAGCATCAGCAAACAATATCGCGTGTGACAATTTAAGAAATAACATTTACCTGTTTCTTCTTGTCATAGTTTTCCTCTGAATTTCACAAAGAACTTGTTTAATAGCTGCATCCCCAGACTACTCTACTGCCTCAACAGTTTCAAGTCCACGGTCCACGGAGAATCACTACAAGTAATAATTGCTAGCGCTTATGTTGGACATTGTGTAACCTTGTTACAACCTAATGTGGAAGAAATGGTTTCACTCACCAAAGCCAGCCCTTGTTGACGCTGTTGACGTAATACGACCGCACTTCAAAAAACCCGAGAAACACTCCACTGGACTATCACCGTTTTACTGAGCCAGTCTTCGAGCTTCATTGCTGCACTGTCACCATTCTACTGAGTCGGTCTTCGAGCCTCGCTGCTGGACTGTCACCATTCTACTGAGCCAGTCTTCGAGCTTCATTGCTGCACTATCACCATTCTACTGAGTCGGTCTTCGAGCCTCGCTGCTGGCCGTGTTGGCGACTCCCTCCTCCCAGACAAATGAACTTCACTGAGCGTGTGCAGTGCGCATTCTAAAATCTTCTAAGAACTGAGTTGTGCGTGTGACTGGTGTTCTTTGGCCTACGTGTATGTTCTGGAAAATTCCCCCTCCCAACCTATCCGTGCTCTGGGAGTACATATCATCATGATTATATAAATGGTCAGAGTTCAGAGAAGAGACACGCATTGCACTCTGGACTTTACGAGGTAAAGGCCTATTCATTATGTAGGCTCGTAGCATTATTCTAAATTCTCTTTGGCTATAACTATTTACTTTTCAAAATTAAACATCTCGGACACTCATACGGGTTTTATGCCCATTCTTTGCATAAACGAACTATTATTGTTAAAGTTGGGATATTTTATTGTTATCATCTTGAATTATATTTATGTTAGTTAACTTTGGGGCCGCGAGCCAGATAAGACTACTTCCCATATGCAGAACTATTATTGTTAAAGTTAGGATATTTTATTATTATCATCTTGAATTATATTTATGTTAGTTAACTTTGGGGCCACGAGCCAGATAAGACTACTTCCCATATGCAGAACTATTATTGTTAAAGTTAGGATATTTTATTATTATCATCTTGAATTATATTTATGTTAGTTAACCTTGCGGCCGCACGCCAGGCGGGGCTAAAATTCTTGTATGGGATTATCATTAATAGGGTTAGGAAATTCCTTTGGTACCACTTTACAAATATTTTGGTTTGTAAACTTTAGGGACGTTAGGCTGTGCATGTAGCCAGGGGCCACTGGATTGGCTTTTCAACCGTATTAGTAGCTACATGTTTTGTTCTCTCAGCTTTAGTCTTAGGCAAGGATTTGGTCTTGCCTTTTCATGGTTAAAACCATACCTTGACAAGAGACCAATTTATTTATGATACATCGGCATTGATGGACGATGCCATTTTGGGCACCTAGTGAAGGGTCCGCCAGATCTATTTTATTGCATTAGCGCCCTTCTGGCCCTGGTGGGTTTTGGTATGTCATTGCCCTTGGGCTTCACCCTAGTTTTGTATTAATTGTTTTGTCCCTCTCCCTCATTGAGATGTATCATGTTTTTGCTTGGTAAATTTATAACTCTCTTGTACCTACCACTGTGTGTCATTTGTGTGGGGAAATGATTGGGGTAGGTTACAATTGGTTGGACTAACCCGCAATAGTTATCTAACTTGGCAACTAGAATGCGCGCTGATAGAAGCCTATCTAGACGGCTATTTAATGAACTACTTGAATATCGTTGCAGCGGGGGTTTTATTTAAAGGAATTTTAAATGAAGACAACTTCAGCCAGATGCTATTTTACTCCAAATATTCGTTGATTCATTAAAGTATTTCTCTTTACCATTTCCTTTTACTCAATCTCTCATCTATACTTCACTATCCTAGCAATATTCCTAGTTATAAATTGTATCACCTCTTTGGTGTGTATTTGGAAAGTTCCTTTTGTTTTTTAAGAATTGAAGGGGATGATTAGTTTTTGTTTTATTATTGGCGTCACTTTTAAAAATGGTATTAAAGCCGGGATGTTTAAGTTTCCAATAAAGAGGTAAAAAGGGACACAGTGTTGCAAGTTATTAAAATTTTGAACTATAAAAGATTTACACAAGAGTGTTGATTTTAACTTGAAGAGGTTGTGAGAAAGACCATCATAACTTTAATTAAATATAAAGATATGTATTTGTGTGATTGAATTTTCAACTACAGGATGTCTATGGGCGAGAAGTTTCAATTTTGGGATAGCTTAAAAATGAAATAAATAAGAAATATGAGCAGCGTGGCTCCAAATGGTGTATGGATACTGTATGTACGTAGCGAAGCATGTTGGTGTCAACTGTCGTAACAGCTGCTTGGAATCGTGCCGAAATGTCTTCGTGTGACTGTGGTGGCTCTTCATGTGGATACACCAGTACTTTGAAGTAACCCCGCAAAAAATCTAGTGTTGTAAGGGCCGGTGCCCTTGGCGGCCCTTATACTGGACCCCTACGCCCGATGCACTGGTTGGGGTGGACGGTGGGTTTCATTAAGCAGTAGCCACACTTGTACCCCATAGTGTGCACTGATACCACAAGCAATGGTAGTCCAGTTATTACTACGTCTAATAACTGTTGGAATAAAAACGATCTGGTAGCATATAAGAGCCCACAGTCGTAGCTCTAACATTGCCAGCCCATACGTTTATGCTGAATAGATGTTATTACGCACGAATGTGAGTGGCGCGTGGTTTAGCACTTGTTTAGAGGTGATTGTTACTGATATTGTAGCGTTTATTAGCAACAATCTACAACAGTGAATGAACAAAAAAGCAAGATTGAACACTATAGGAAGTAAAACGAGTAAACTCACCTTTGCCCCATTCTGCAGCTTCGACTCACTAACGTACTCCCGCACAAAAGCAACATACCACAATGAATTTAACTGACCAACTAGGCGAGTGGAAATCATGCGAGACTGAACTGTGCATTATCGCGAGGCATGTTGGGAAAAGTGTGGCGCGCATGCGCAAGAATGTGGTGATGTGTTAAAACATTTGGGCTAGAACAATCTACCAGCTCCTCCGGTATTCCACCGTCGTCTATGTATCCCCTCCCTCTCTTCATTGTTTTGTGTTTGCCGTTGTTTTTATACCCCTCTTCCCCCTCTCGGAGCTAGAATAATTGTATATAGTGGTGTAGTCCAGATGAACGAGCTAGTCTTGTCAGGATCTTGTCCTCGGACGCACATAGGTGTCCAGGATGGTTTTAGAAGGTACACAATTCTTTTTAGGCTGATGTATATTGAAATTCTGTTTGGCAAATTAATATTTAAATTTAATAAATCTCTACAACTTGAAAGATATTTATGTAGAGATACTTTAATCTTTAGGTTACGTCGTGTTAAATAATGTTTATCTTCATTTTAGTTTTCTTTGACACAAAGCCCCATCAGGGTTCGCGTGATGTCACAATTATTTGTTTACAAGTCGTAGTTTTGAAAGTAAGAGTGGTAACTTATAGTCTATCTGGCTTGAAAGTTTTATATTGTCATGAAGGAAATATTAGTATCTTACTGATTGTGGTAATATTCTTTACTACTTGCTAGGGGTAATCTTTTATAATATTCCATTATACTGAGTGTTATCCAATTTAGGGTTATTGAAAACACCCCCAACTATTGTTTTTGTTGTAAGATTCATAATATATATACCGATGTTTATTACTGTTTAATATTTAACCACTCTTTATTCAATATCAATAAATAAAATGTTATTTTCTGACAAACTCTTTATATCCAATGATTATCCTTCACAGGCTACCAAAGTATATATTAATATCTGCATTACTAAATAGTTGAAGTGCGAGTTCAGGGAAACAGAAAATGAATAGACCTGAGTTCGGCCTATTTACTTTTGTGATTATCCTATCGGCTCCTCTGCTAATTATTGTTTCCTTTTTTATTATTCTTAGTTTTGTTGGGCACCAGCCTTATTCTTTGGGAAGATTAAGGGCGGTGTTACAATATATTCCCTCTCACGTGAAATAAGCTTCATCAGTCCATAGAATGTTCCCAATGACGTTTGAATACATAAAATGCTGCTGTAGCCACTGGTCCCCGGTGAGGCATGATCAGCCAGGAGCAGAGGTTGCTCTGAGTGATAGGCACCATCATCCAACACCGGTAGAACTGACCTCTGTGACATGTCACTGCTGCTGTTGGAAGACAGTTATTATGACATCTTCAACACCTGCTGTCCATTCGTTGCACGGTCCTCCTGCAATCAGTCGTGGAGCTGGTCTCATTTGACCTGTTTCCCTACCTCCTGCAATCCCTCGTGGAGCTGGTCCCATTTGACCTGTTTCCCTACCTCCTGCAATCACTCGTGGAGCTGGTCCCATTTGACCTGTTTCCCTACCTCCTGCAATCACTCGTTGAGCTGGTCCCATTTGACCTGTTTCCCTACCTCCTGCAATCCCTCGTGGAGCTGGTCCCATTTGACCTGTTTCCCTACCTCCTGCAATCACTCGTGGAGTTGGTCCCATTTGACCTGTTTCCCTACCTCCTGCAATCACTCGTGGAGTTGGTCCCATTTGACCTGTTTCCCGACAATGATGTTCCCTTAGACCTTACTATTTCCTGGTATTCTACGTATCTCTAGTTCATTGCTGATTAAACAATACTAATCTCACATTTATGTATACGCCTAATTGCTGGTGAGTATGAAATTTCAGATTGTTGCTTCATCAGCCCTTTTTAATTCTAATGTTGTTTTTCTCAAATGGTATTGGAATAACCGACTTTTTGCAAAGATAATTTTCGACTTATATTTACTTACCTAATCATGTGTGACTGTCCGTATCCGTGAACTACTACTCAGCCTGTATAATATAATGAAACTAGTATATTGGATTCAGCCCGTATAATATAATGTAAACTAGTATATTGGATTCAGCCCGTATAATGAAACTAGTATATTGGATTCAGCCCGTATAATGAAACTAGTATATTGGATTCAGCAGTTTTACTAAAATCCATCAACAATTAAGTGAATAGCCCTTCACCACCAAGGATAAAGGAAAGAGTATTTTACTACACCACCAAGTACAGACAACTCAACTTTAATCAACTTCCTACATCTTACTTCAAACCAGCTATTCAAACTAACTATTTTTAACCAATTCAATGTGGTAGTAGTGGTATAATTTCAACCTACCAGTTTTTACAACTGCATATCTGGTCCAAGTTCCACCAGCTCAATCCAAACATCAAGGAAATATTTGTTGGAAATCTAGCTTTCGGTCAATCCAATAGCAATGGACAACTACCCATCATGGTTCACGCCCAAAACATTAATAATAATAACACATGTTTATGTGCGAGACCTATATTTCGCTATGTTTTCAAATGACAAAGTTTCCCACTCAAGAAAACATAAGTCTTGACAGTCAAAGGTATCGGTAGCAAAGTTCTAAAGCTTAGAGTAGGTAAACTGCAAAAGTGCCAAGCACTTAACTTTAATATAAATTGTAAATATAATTATTGTAGTTAAGTGCTGTGCTCTGAGCTTTGTGAACTAGCTTAAAGTAGTGAAAGACCGGTTTTTAAATGAGTCCATTTGCACTTTATCTAAACAATTGATACTCCACCATCACTCAGGTAGGTGAGTCAGTTATCCCTGCTAGTTTTAACCAAATGACCAAATAAACACGTTTTAGCAAGTTAATCATTTAGATAAAGTGGCACGAATCAAAGTGATACTTTAGACATAATGTTATACATACAAACCTATTTAATTTATTTTTCAATCTCACAATGGAATATAAAACTGATATTTAATTTAATATTATTCCAAAAATATATTTAACTACAAATTCTTTTAGTTAAAAGTCAAATGATTAATTTATTCAACATGTATCATTGTTAGAAATTTAAAATGTTTAAATTATAACAATAACTGGGTAATAAATAATCATATTATTTTGTCTAATCAAAAATTAACCAATAAAAACACACACCATTGCTTATAAAATCTGTTTCACTAAATTAATATACTGACATGAAGAAAACTATAATCAATCATTTCGACATAATATCTATTGATTTTATATATCCATAACATTTTCAACTTATACTTTACAAATTAAAAAATAACATATAAAAGTTGGGATTAAATTACGTCTAAAACTGTGCATTTTAAGGATGGATTTACTTATCAAACTGTTTTGTTATGTAAGTAGTTGTTTTGGTTCATGTTGGCCAGAAACACTGTCAATATACTGCATAGCTGTATATAAACTCATTGCAGTTACAAAAACAATCAGTATCAACCAGTGAAGATACTAAATGTACACAATTTGTTCATCAAATGAAGCAAGCAGGCTTACTGCCATCGCTTGGTGAGATGAAGTCTGATGGGTCAGGCTTACTGCCATCGCTTGGTGAGATGAAGTCTGATGGGTCAGACTTACTGCCATCACTTGGTGAGATGAAGTCTGATGGGTCAGACTTACTGCCATCACTTGGTGAGATGAAGTCTGATGGGTCAGGCTTACTGCCATCGCTTGGTGAGATGAAGTCTGATGGGTCTCGAAGGTACAGCGACCAACTCTAGAACCATTTCCACAGGCCGAGTGTCCACCAATGAGAGTTTGAACCTCTTAACCACCTGTTGAAAAGCAACACATAAAATATTATTCAACAAACATAAATTGTAATCTCTCATACCCGTTAGCATTCCATTTGAAACTAATGTTTGTCCAAAATAAAATGTACTTATAACGTTTCTATTAGAGAACGCTAAAGTGAACGTTGTTTTGTAACAAACCCATTGAACATATTAACAATACTAGTACAATAATAGCAAGCATCAATGAACTGGTGCTTGTAACTGTAGATAAAACTATGTCACTGAAATGATCAATAAGAGCCAGTATTGTTTTGGACCACTTCAGGTGGACGATCAATAGCTTTAATGGACAACTGAAGTATTATAACACAAACAGAAGGAACACTCACAAATGGCCAGTAATGTGATCAAACAAGCATGAGCATTGCGAGATATCTACCACACACAGAGACTTGACATTTTAAAACTATTAGCCCATGTACAAAGATGTTTGCTCGAAGGCAATACTATATCTCGGGTAAACATATAACTTTCCAAAATACTAATCTATATGGCTGTTAACTATGTTAATTAGTTAAAGATAGCTCATGGATATTTTTCAATCACAACACTGTCTTAAATTGCTGCTTGTTCCTGTTCAAGCCACAAACCTCGCCGGTATCTTAAAGTATTAAACAGAAACCGACTGTCTCTGTAGTAGCACGTGGTAAATATAATGTATGAGATTGTAAGAAACAGTATTAAGAATGGAAATGTGATGAGTAAACAGATTCCAACTCATATAGCAGTAAAAAGTAGTGCACCTTAACACTAAGAATATAGGAAAGGATCTGTGTTAGTTAACAGGGATTGGAGTGTATGTCAACAAATATGAATGATAATAGTCAGTAAACACGTGATATGGTATATCTGATGAGAGCTAAAGAGTAACGGTCCCTGACCCATGAGCAATTTGTCAAGACGGCCAATGAGCACGAGAGGATTGTCGGGGAGGAGCGCTGTAAATAGTTAACCTGAAGTTATGTTCAGTCTCAATGCTAACTGATATGATGAGATGAAGTCAGTTAAAAGAGGCACCAGCCCAAGTCAGTCCTTGTGTACGTTTAAAATGGTAGTCTAACTCCTCCTCGAACTGGGGACCCGAATCTCGTCAGTACGCCCCAAGCTAATACTGTTCTAGTTTATATTTTAAAAGTGTGTCTTTATTTCAAAGTCTGTGCTCAGTTTCATCACATTAATGTATAAGTATACACAAATTAAGCTATTTGTAATATTATTGTAAACTGTTTGCCTTTGGCTGGCCGACTCAAATTTCCAGCAAAAGGAGCATATGTCGTAACATTAATGATGCCTAAATGTTACTAGACAATGACATCACTCTCCCAAAAATATAGAGTATGACCACTTTAGTCAATATAGTGAAGTTAACGATCGGTCATGCTAAAAATGGAACTCTGGAACTAGCATTCCCTGCTATTTTAACGTCTGGACGTATATTTATAAACACTGATGGACTGATAACCTCGATATTCACATTGGTTTGTTTATTTACCATATTACTGAACTACTTGGAATACCTACACTGTACGCAATGGTACTATTTGCAATCATCTTTGCTCTCTGCTCTTTAACTTTACTTGTATCTCGTCAAATATTTGATTGATATTGATAGTGACCTTCCTAATTTTCTGATTAAGAACAAGTAACAATGTAATTTATAGCATTTAGTATAAAAATAATATATTATTTGTATATTAAGTATGAGGAAAAAAGCTTTATACAGAGAATAGTTTTAAGCATAATTATGTGGGAAATAGAAAACGTTAATAAGCTTCGACCTTGAAAAAAATACTATCATGTAAATAGTTAATGTTTATAGAAGAGGCTGTACACCTGTAGGAAATGTTTTTGCCTGTCAATGGAACCTCCAACCTCCCCACGCTGCAATGTTTACAATGAGGGATTTCCAAGTAAACCCTTCCCCTCACTTCCATCAACAGAAAGCTAGAAGGTTTGGCAACCGGTAACAGAGAGAGAGCGAAGATACATATTTTCTCCATAATACCCCTCAGCTATGAAATTAGGTGTATTTGCTCAGTTCTGAAGCCTGCGTTATTATATTTAAAAACTGCACAGTTCACACAGTTTTTCCTTCAGGTATGACGTCATACCGTAAAATTGGTCAATTTAAGCGATAGTATATGCGCTTTAGAATTGTGTTGAGTCTTCCTTTATTAAAGATAGTATAAACGATAAGAATACCAAATAATCCACTTTTAAAATGTTTGTCTGTTTGTTGGCTGTAAACTCAAAAAGTACTCATTGGATCGAAAGAGGACATCTTCTGTGGTTTTTCAGAGAAACATGATAAGTAGTGTCGAAAAAACCGGTAAAAAACTGTGAACATTTGTTGCGACTGGTATTGCGGGTACCAAAGTTAACAAGTGATGTGAGCCGGGGTGTGGAGGGAGAGGATATAGGGGAGAGTCCGTGTTTGTTCGTGAATCTTCTGGACTGGATAGAGCTAGCACAAGACAGGGATACGGTGCTATGAGGTGGACTGGATAGAGCTAGCTCAAGATAGAGATAGGGTGCTATGAGGTGGACTGGATAGAGCTAGCTCAAGACAGGGATAGGGTGCTATGAGGTGGACTGGATAGAACTAGCTCAAGATAGAGATAGGGTGCTATGAGAGGGACTAGATAGAGCTAGCTCAAGACAGGGATAGGGTGTAATGAGGTGGACTGGATAGAGCTAGCTCAAGACAGGGATAGGGTGCTATGAGGT
>CABFVX010010965.1:0-12256 GCA_902151425.1 Timema shepardi | reverse complement strand
GCCATTCGCGGTTTCACCTTAATTTGGCTTGCACTGAGACATGCATGGCTTAATCTTTGAGACAAGCATATGACTACTGGCAGGATAAACCAGGGAGCCGGCGAAATCTCTAGCTTGGGTCGCCCCGGGTACCGCGCTCGGGCGGCCGGCGTAACTCTTTTTCTGTGTTCCGATCGGCCCGGCGGGACAGGAGACCCGGTGACGCGCCTGGGCCTCCCTCGACAAGGGGACGCGTAGGGCGCGCGCGGTCCTCCTCCCCGCCGCCGGAGAGTATAGTCTTTAGTTTCCGTGGTGAGCGCTGCCAGCCCGGGCTTAGTCCCAACCTGGCCGGCATCTCCTATACTCTCTCTCTCTGAGTGTGGACTTTCGTCCGCCGGAGACCGGGGAGGAAAATGGTCTCCGGCCCTGTGGTCTAGATCACCGTCTCGACACTCCTCCTCGGGGCCGAAACCCTTCAGGTAGAATATATACGATAGGTCTACTCTCGCTCGGTATGGAGTGAGCGGTACGCTTTTCATGGTAGGGGCCACCGCGTACGAGCCTACCGCCGAAGCTGTGAGAACGGTCCGGCCAGGGCCCGGACCTACCCTTCGGGACCCTTGCCTGGTATAGGCGAGTCTCGACGAGCGAGGACGGAGACCCGGTGACGCGCCTTGGCCTCCCCCGACAAGGGGACGCGTCGGGCACGCGCGGTCCTCCTCCTCGCCCAGGAGGCGGTTTAAAGAAATTTTACTCGCTCGGGGAGAAGTGAGTGGTACACTATACATGGTTGGGGGCCACATAAGAGCCTACCACCGGAGCGGTGACCCGCGGCCATGCTGTGTGAGAACGGTCCGGCCGGGGTCCGGACCTACCCTTCGGGCGATGCGCGCCCCTCTAGGTACCTGAAAGAAAAGATAAAAGTCTGTAAGCGTCGCCTGGCGGCGGACGGGTCGTTCAGGAAAACCGCGGGCTCCGCTCTCGGCGGTGCCCTTCCGACAACTCCTAGACGTAGGTCATGACCTCTGACGGGGAACGCGAGCCTTCCGACCAGTTTCGCCGAGGTGACCGACCGGATCGACGTCTTTCGGTTTCGCTACCGAAAAAAAGAATAGGGACAGAGGGAATCTTCTCTTTCCGCCCAATATCGCGCGGGATCGGCCCGTCGGGCCTCCCGGTGCCTTACGAGAGCCTAATCTACTCCCGCCGTTTACCCACGCTTCGCCGAAATCCGGCGAGACCCCAGCGAAGTGTCTTCGGTCCGTGTTCGGTCGTCTCGGGCTCCGCTCTCGGCGGTGCCCTTCCGTCAAGTCCTTTCCTCTGTCTAGACGTAGGTCCTAGACCCTGGCGGGGTATACGGCCCTCCCGACCGGTTTTGCCGAGGTGACCGGCCGGATCGACGTCTTTCGGTTTCGCTACCAAGAAAATAGGGACATTATTACCATCCTGGTATTTTCTTAGCCTGGCTCCTTATATTTAATCAAGGCTATTTTCAATTCTTTTCTCTTCTAGTAATTCCACTTCTCTATGTTCTCTCTCAATCGTACCAATTTTCCTAGGTAATTAGCATACGTGCTATATCCAACATCTTCACTACATGGTCCACCCCGGGTATTTTATTTCCCCGGTACCCTTCGCCATCTCCTAGCTCCACGACCGCCTGGGACCATGTTTTCAGGGCCGTGGTTCTCGGTGATGGCAATGAGCATCCCCCTATCCATCACCTGGGGAGGCGCCCTATTGGTCGTAGCCAACCAGCCTACTCTGGCGATCCACTTATGCACCATTCCATAAAACTAAACACAAACTAAATTAATCTCTAACTACTAACCCCCTTCCCCTAAACCTAATACCCCTTATCCTATTTCTACTTATATTTTACTTCTGGACACAGTCTTTCAATTACCTCCATCTCTTCATTTCCTCTCCTTCTGCATCTATAGCAAACATGCCTCTTTTCCTTGGTCCAGCGCAGGTTGTCCTCTGTTTACATCAGTTACGTTTCCACGCAGCTGGCTTCCAGAAGGTCCCCTTCCACTGGTATATGTGGTGTCCGTATCCTATCCTGTCTATTTTCCTCTCGTCCCTATTTTCCCTCCTCCGCTCTTCAACGTATCACTCCGTCTCCTCGCTCTCCCCTTCCTCTTCACTCCCCCGGGTCTCTCTTCCTCTCGGTCTAGCTACTCCCTCCTCTACCCTTCTGCCTCCCTCCACTCTTCTGGCTTCTTTTAATTCTTCCAGATATTTATCTCTCTCACATTTCAATATTCCATCTGCAATTTTATCCAAAAACCTCCAATTCTCCTTATCCCTAATCACGTTCCTCACTAGCTCACCCTGTATATGTTCTTGGAGTCCTATCCTTAGATCCCAGTACTGGGGACACTCCAACACAATATGGTCTGGGGTCGCAACTTCTCTGCATTCGCATCTGTTTGATTCAACCAGGCCATTCCTCCACAAGGTCTCCTTGTACGGGCCCTTTCCTGATAGGTATTGGATCAACCCCGCTGATGGTTGAAGATGACCCATACCCATTCTTTCCACTACGCTTCCTAAGTACTCATAGGTTCTCCTCCCCGTCGTACTTTCTTCCCATCTTCTCTGCCATACATTTAACAGGGTTTCTCTTATCTCTTTATTAGAGGTAATTCCCGGTCCCGTAAGGTCCGCTACCCTATCCAGGTTTCCCTTCCTTAGCCAGTAACGGGCCGCTCTCTCCTTGACCATCAGATCCATGGAGACCTCTCCTAGGATAACGCTTAGCGCATCTGTAGCGGTTGTTCTATATGCCCCAGTTAAACGCAGTAAAACACTCCTCTGGACACTTAATATAATCTTCCGATGCTTCACGTTGTTAAGCCGATGAGCCCACACGCTCACCCCGTACCCCATGATGGCCCCCATCAGCATTTGGCTATACAGTTTAATTGTTCTTAAGGGCAACCTGAACCTATTTTGTCCAATATTTATGATCTTATTCATAACCACAGTGGCCCTCGCCCCGACTTGATCTATGTGAACTGCAAAGTTCCTCTTTTCATCTAGAGTAACCCCAAGATATCTATAGATTCTCACTCGCTCTATCTTTCTTCCATCCACTTTTATTACAGGCCCGCTTTCCCCAACACTGCCTTTAAATACCATATACTTAATTTGTTCACCGACATTTCCAGTTTCACCCTTCTACACCAGTTGTTAAATACATTCAGCAGCCTATTTGCATTTTTTGTGGCTCAATTCTAGATTTCCCCTTTACTATGATAAGTAGATCATCCGCGAAGGCCACTACCGCTACTGTTTCCTCTAGATTTTCCACCTCGCTCAGCCCCTGCTCTAGCAGTATATCCCAGAAAACGGGACCATTCACCGAGCCCTGCGGGCACCCCTTAGTCAGCATCTTCTCGACCCTCTTACACCTGCCCTCGATAGTCGCGTATCTATTCCTGCAATAATCTTTATAGCTTTCGTACAAGTTTCTTGGGCATATCAACCTCCTCAGATTTTCAAAAAGAGCAGGCCACCACGGGTTGTCGAAGGCCCCGGCTATGTCAATAAATATTCCCGCTACATACTTGGATCTTTCTTGATCAATCACCTCCATTGCCCTCGACAGGGCATCCTCCATCGACCTGCTCTTCCTGAAACCGAATTGGTTCGGGTTCATCCTCATTTCCATTCTGTGCCTCAGTAGCCTTGTCCCGAGTATCTTCTTTTGCAACTTCCCACAGACGTTCAGAAGACAAACTGGCCTATATGACCTGGGCTCAGCCAGATCCTTGTCCTCTCCTTTGCCCAGGATTACCACGGCACTCTGCTTCCAAACATCCAGTACCCTGCCTTGCCTCAGGCACTCATTCAATAGCCCCGCAATCAATGGCGCCAGTGTTACCACCCCCTCCTGCAACGCCTCATTCATCACCCCATCTGGTCCCGGTGCCTTCCTCTTCTTCAGCTTGGCGATTTCCACTGCCACCTATTGCTCTTGGACTTCCTCTGCCATCCTACTCTCTTCATACACCATTTCAAATTCACGCCTTTTCCTTCGTTGTTCCGCATTGTCAGTCGTCCTGTCATCCGGGAGTAGCGTCTCTAGCAGCAGCTCAGCCGACTCCTCCAAACCCTTCATGAACTCTCTCCCATCAGTTCTCCTTAACGTCGAGATTGCCGTTGGGGGCCTTATTTTCCCTGCGGCTATCTTATACGGAACTCCCCACGGGTTTGTCCTAAACTCTTCCTTTACGTAAGCCTCCCAACTCCCTTTCTTGATTTCCTTCAGTCCCTCTTCGAATTATTTCTTCCTTTCTCTGTACACATTCAACAGGAAGTTCCTCTCCTCCGGTTCCCTACTTTTCTGATAATTTCTACTGGCTCTTTTGGCATCCTTTCTCATCTGTTCTAATCTCCTATTCCATGGCCTATTTCCAATCCTCGGTCCGCCCATCACTAACGGGACAGCCTGCCGCACCGCACCCTGTATCATCTTGGCCAGCTCTTTTGCCTTGTCGTTTACATTATCCCCTACCTTAGTTATTTTCAAGTTGACCAACTTTTCCCTATACCTGTCCCAGTTCGCCCTTCTTAGGTCGTATCTTCTTTTCTTCTTTTCCACTTCATCTTCTCGAGCCACATCCAGCACGTCTTCCTCTTCGTTCCCCAGTTCCACTTTTTGCTTGTATCCAAACGTAATCATATTATGATGACTGGACGTCTCGAATTCTAACACTTGCCAGTTGCAGATTCCTTGTCTTGCTTCTCTATTTACTATTGTGACATCTATGTTTGAGTTAGCCCCCATCTCCCCACATATGTCGGCGGGTTATTCTCTCTATTAACTACTAACAGCCCGTTTGCCTCGATTAGCTCTTCCAACGCCCTTCCTCTCACGTCAGGGCGTTGATGTCCGTCTCTTTTATACGCCCGCCTCCACTTATTGCTGTGCCATAGGGGAGATCGGGCATTTACGTCTGCCACGATCACCAGTGGTGTATCCTGAAAAGCTCTTGCAACCTCTTCTAATCTGTCCAAGTACGGGTCGATCTGATGTCTAAACTGGAAATACATATTGACCACTACCAACCTACCCGCTTCCGTCATGAGCTCAACACAGGTCGTGTATTCATCGCAATACTGGTTCATCTTGGTTACCAGTATCCCCCGATTTACCATAATCACTGCGCTCATTGGTTTTCTCCCGGTGCAGATAATATTGGCCGTGGTCGGCATATGCGGCACCCGCCCCTCCAGTGTATAAGGCTCTTGCAAGCAAATCACATCTAGCTTCCTTTCCTCAGCCGACTTTCTCACCTCGTGAAGGACCATAGTGCTTCTCGCTGCGTTGAGCTGCCCTATCCTTATCATATTTTAGCTATCTGTCATAATGGATGGTGTGTGAAGACATAGCAACCGGGCCATGGCTCCTTAGCATCAAAGCTCACCCTCCCATGAGCCTTGACGAGGTGATCATATACGGCCTCCAGGTCATACTGCTCTCCCCTTCACTCCACCATCTTTTTTATCAACCTCCCCAGCTCCTCCACTTCTGTTGGAAGGTTAACCGCCTTTAGTTGTGTCCTATCTACTATCTCAATTATCGGGAACGCTATCTTTTGCCCCGCCTTGTGACCGTTTCTCACTCTGCCTTGACGCAGCTTGTAGCATACCCTTCTTCCAGTCTTGACAACTTTAGCATTTCCTTCCATTTGTCCTGCATCCCAAATGGGTCTATTGATCCTCTTCCTTTTCCCTCCAACTGATCACTCCCTACCTCTTTTCCATCCGCCACCTCATCTTCCTCCTGTCCTTCCTTTCCTCTCCTCCCTTTCCAATACTGCTTACCTCCTCTTCCTTCCATCTGCCTTTCTCCGGCTCCAAGGTCATTCCTTTAACCCATATTATCCATTTGGATCTCTTGTACTCCTTTCTCCTCAGCTCACCTCCCCTACCTCCAATTCCCTCCTCCTCTATTTCCTTCTCCCTTTTCTTTTTGCCATGCTTCCTCCTCCACACTCCTTGTTTATTCTCTACCTCTCCCTTATCATCATCAGGTAACTCCATATCTTTTGTATGTCTCTCCTCCCCTTCTACCTCCTTCTCTCCCACAACTCCTCTATCCTCGTTCCCACCTCCATGTTCGTCTAAATTCTTAACCTTTGTACTTCTTCCCTCTCTTTCGATTCCCTTACAATATCTGCCAAAGCCCAACCCCTCTCTCCATTTCCTTTTTATAAGCCCATCCTCTTGTGAACCCTTCTCCACTACTGACGCACTCTACCTTTCTTTCTCCGTCTGCGTCGTATCCTCCTTTCCTTTTCCCCTTGTTTTTATAATTATGAGCTCTGATACTGTCTCTTTTTATCCTACTTGGCGTATTTTTCCTACCCCTGATTCCCATCTTCTGTATTATTTCCCCTAGCTTTTTTACCTCACTTGTTAAGTCCCTTATTGCTTCTACAATTCCTGTGTATACGCTTATACATAATTGGTCTTTTCCATAAGCCTCTTAATCAACAGTTGATTAGTTTCGCATTCCCGCTTGTTTGGGAATTTACATTCCGTCTTTTTCCCCTTAGGTCCACTCCTAATTACACACGGTATACAAACCTATTTTCCCTTGCATTCCTTTCGCTCATGTCCTTCCTTACCACATTTCAAACGTTTTGCCTTACTTTTACAGTATTTTTTAATGTGGCCTAAGTCCCCACACTGAAAACATCTGGTAACCACTGTGTAATCCTTTACATTCACACTACTAAATCTTACGTACACTACATCACCTAAGAGTAGCTTCCTCACCTCGGAAGACAAATCCACCACGTGATTCACCACACTCCTGGCCCTCGGCCTTGTACGGAACTTCCCTGTGAAGCCCTTCTTATATTCCTCCTTGTCCATCTTTCCCTTATAGTTCTGCTCAAATACTACATCCCTTAGCTCCTCATCTGACATCTCCACACTTATGTCATAGAAGGTCACCAGTGGGTTCCTTAACTTGGGTCTCTCACACTTAAGGTCATCTTTTACAGCCATGTTATCCATCAGTTTTTCCGCCTCCTTTTCATCAGCTGCCTCGACCACAAGAATCTTCCCCACCGGCCTGATGTACTTAATATGCACCATTTCCTTTGTGGGATCTATTTTTTCTTTCAGGATTTTTTCAATATGCCCCACATCCTTTCCCTTTTCGGATGAAATGAACACAGTGTTGTGTTTCCTCATCTCATCTGGCCTTATTGGTCTGCTCACCTTCTGCCCTTGGTCTCACTGCACCTTTGTAGCCGCCATGGCTGCGTACGTCGGTGCATATGTTGGCCCTCTTCGCCCGTCATTAATCAGTAGTTGCTCGTTCCTCTCTCCAAGCCTTCGCCCCTCTTTTACCAACTCATGCACCTGGCCCCTGGCATACGCCAGTGCTGCCAATACCTCTTGATGCCGCCTATCACCTCCTGATCCCTCTTTGCGATCCTCCCTCCCCTTTCTTGTTTAAGCTCTCCACCAGGTCCATGAACTGAAACTCCTCGATCGCGAAATCAGCCGGCGTTTTCAGCTTCCCCTCCATTGCTTCCGGGTCCCTTTTACTCAGCCTCCTTGCCAGCGGCACATCGTCTTCACTCTCACTACTCCTCATTTTCCTGTAACCACCTGCGTCTTCCTCTTTCGACGCCTTCTTCCTCCTACTCTTTACCTCTGATCTCTCTCCACTCTTCTCCCCGAGTTCCCCTTCGCTTGATACCTCCATCATACCAACTACTTCCGATAATTTCCCGTTTCCGCTTTTCGTTCCTATACCACTCACTCCACTCCTATTTCACCTCCTATGGTCCAAAGTAACTGTTTACACCTTATTTATGCTCCCCTGAACTTCCCCCACCTCTCTATACAGTTTTCAAATTTTCCCCCTTTCTTGATTTTTCACCACTCCGCCACTGATAACGTGCAGATCTTGTTATTCCGAGTATTTCTATACCCAAAACGACCTATACACAGTTACTCCCCTCAAAGTTATTCAGCTCTAAATATATTGCTCTTGACTGCCTCTTTTCTCTATACTATCTAAATTAACTCAGGAAGTCACGAGTGACACCTCATGACCCGCACTTAAAACCTTAATAACTTCTACTTAATTTTAACGCGATTTCTTTCAAAACAAAAACAAAGTGCCCAGAATTTTATTCCCGATTTTTCTGTACTAAACACTCACCCAAAATCCACCTCCTTCCCCCTCAAAAGGAAATCCTTCTGTAGGGGCTGAAGTTCTCACTCTATCCACACCAGACGTCTTTTGGTTTCACTACCAAGAAAATAAGGATTTTTTTTTAAATCCAGGCCCAGTTCTCCTTTTGTTGTTATTTCCTTATTTCTTCTTTAGTCATTTCCCTATTATATAAACCTTAATTCCAGGTAACTAGCAATATGGCGTTATCGCCTTCCTTGGTCTTTCTTCGCTACTGGTCCGCCCCGGGTATTTTATTTCCCTGGTACACTTCGCCTCCACCTAGCTCCACGACCGCCTGGGACCATGTTTTAAGAGTCGTGGCTCTTGGTGGTGGCGACGAGCATCCCCCTAGCCGCCACCTGGGGAGGCGCCCTATAGGTTGTCGCTACCAACTACCTCTAGCGATCCACTTACTTCACGCCCTAACCTACTTAAATCTACTTAAAACTACAACCAATTACTCACATCCAACTATAGATCTGCACCCCTTGCCTTCCGTCTCCTTCTTGCTCTTCATCCCACCCTCAATCTCCATCCATCTTTCCCTTCAGGGGTCTTCCATGCCTGCCGGTTTCTCCAGCCATGTCCCACACGACTGGTCCAGGCCGCGGGAATCTTGCCTTGCCTCTGTGCACTGATATCTTCTCACATTTGCGTATCTTCCTACATTTCTGGCTTCCTCCCTACACTCCCTACCTTAACACTCTAAATGCCACCTTCTCTTATCCACTGCTCATTTCCCATTCACTTCCATCCTCCTCCTTCAATCCTCCCCACTCCCTCAGCCACGTTAAACCCTCCTGCTCTCCCTCTTCCTTTCTCCCGTAGCCTCTCTATATACCTTTCCTTTTCCCACAGTGTAATATTGTTCGCAATAGCATCCGGGTGGGCCCATTTCTCCTTATGCCTTAAGATGTTTCCCACTAGCTCACCCTGGATGTGCACCTGATGCTCCAATCTCAGCATCTCATATTTCTCGCACTCCAAGACCACATGATCGGGAGATGCCACTGCTCCGCAGTCACACCTATCCGTATCAGTTAGCCCCAGTCCGTACAGCGATTCCTTGTATGGCCCCTTACCTGATGGGTATTGAGTCAGCCCCGGGGAGGGTTGTAAATGCTTCAAGCTCAACCTTTCTATCACATTATTTAGGTAAGAGTGGGTTCTTCTTCCCTTCACACTGGTGTCCCACCTCTCCTGCCACTCCTCCAGCAGGGCCATACTGATCT
This sequence comes from Timema shepardi, assembly GCA_902151425.1. Taxonomy (NCBI): domain Eukaryota; kingdom Metazoa; phylum Arthropoda; class Insecta; order Phasmatodea; family Timematidae; genus Timema; species Timema shepardi. The sequence goes on along the minus strand of CABFVX010010965.1, from coordinate 2,830 downwards.
CCTTCCTCGTTGTCACACCTCGTCTGACAAGTTCTTCTACCTTATTCACATTTCCTTTCCTAAGCCAGTACCTCGCCGCTCTCTCCCTTACCACCAGGTCGATTGGTATTTCTCCAAGGATCATTGTCAGAGCATCTGTGGCCACAGTGGGATAGGCGCCCGACAGTCTTACCAAAACGATCCTTTGAACTCCTAGTAATCTATCCCGATGTTTCCTCAGCTTTATCCTGTGAGCTCAAGCGCTTGCTCCATACCCTCTATTCTTATTATTGGGTCTCTCCCCCCTAATTTCCCTTTGAAGACCATATACTTGGTTTTGGCTGCCGATATACAGTTTTACCGTCCTACACCAGTCATTGAAGTGGTTAGCCACCCTACTCGCATTTGTTTGGAGCTCGATTCTTGATCTTCCTTTAACTATGAGCAGGATATCATCCGCGAACGCTACCACTGTTATAGTCTCCTCCAACTCTTCCACCTCCTGCAGCCCCTGCTCCAGTGCCACGTTCCAGAAGATCGGTCCCCTATTGATCCCTGGGGACACCCCTTAGTCACAGTGGGAATCTCGGCTTTTCGTCCGTTATCGTGCGGGATCGAAGCAGGGGGCCGTGCTCTACCTCGAGGTATCGTCGGTTACCCCCGCTCTCCTCCCTCGGGCCGCCGAAATCCGGCGAGATTCCGGCGACCTCCGCTCGGTCCGTGTTTCGATGTCGCCGGGCTCCGCTCCAGGCGGTGCCCTTCTGTCAATTCCTACGACGGGTCGCTCTACGGTCTTTCCCATTGATAAATTAACGGCCAGGGGCTGAATGATGTGTTTCTTATAGATTAAAGTTAGATGATAAGGCATGTGAGGATTCAACAGCCTAGCAAGCTAGTAGTGGAAAATATATAACTTAAATAATGAAAGTGAGCCAAACCACAGGTTGGAAACAGTAATGGATATAAAGTAAAGAAATAAAGAATAAATAGTCATTTTGAAACAAGTCCAGAATAAGATTGCAACACTGTGAGTCATAATGGAGTTTTACTGTACATAAATAAAATTGAACATTAGCACTGTGTGCTTACCATATGCTAGAAGTGTAATGTTGGTGTATACTTTGTTGTGTATCCAGAAGCATTGCTACCACATTCTGGACTCAAATCCTAGATTTTCAACGAATACTTATTAGACTCATATTGACGTAAATAATAACATCACCTTCAGCGTAAAATAACATCTCTTTTTGAGAATAATAATGTAACTTTCCCCCTAAAATTTGTGCGTGCCTCTAACCAAGTCTGTACATTTGTAAACATAATTTTTATTCTTATACTTTCAAAGGAAGTTTTCTCGCCTCGTTCTCGATATTTTTTTCATATTCTCGCCTTGGATTGAATAAGCGGTTATGTAGATATGGGTCCGCGATGGTGCCAATTAAACGATATCGGCACGCGATGGACACCAATTAAAACAATACGATTTTATATTGAGATATTTTTGCCATGATTGGGCATTAATTATGTTAAGGTATTTTATTGCCCCGCGATTGTGGACGATACTGGATTCTATGATGATGACGTGTAGGCCTACATTCCTTACTACGCACTTATCACACGGATATGTGATCCGATTATGTGTAGCTCTTATAGATTTAAACGCACAAGCACCTTATATATGACCTATCCCTTGCCTCTCGAACCTCTTGTCACCAGTGTCAAAACTAACTTATAGAAAAACTCCTGGCACCTGATGTTGTGCAGGCTGGCTTCCTATTGGATAGAGGGAGCCAGTATGTCACATAATCCTTTTAGCAAAACAGAGTTGATCTTTTAAAGAAAAATAAGCTTTAAAGCGCAATACATTGAAATTATTCATGAAAACACGTGATTCGCCATGGATGAAGTACTAAAAGGAAATTTTACATAGAGTTATTTAAAGAAAACAGTATAATTACATAGTTCTGCACATCCCTTCCTCAAATGTGTTTAGGTTAGTGTGTTGTTTACACTTTTTCTAATATGCAGGGGTTAGCAAACATTTTAGACTGCTGGAGCACTACTTATATTATAAACATTCGATGACCAGCTTCGGTGGCCTCAGGGTATAAAGCGTTAACCTCATAATGAGCAAGATTACTGAAGACAGGGAGATCAGGGTTCGATTCCAGTAGGGTGCACCAAGGGTGGTTTTTCCTAAATGATTTTCCACTCTTCCTCCACACAAATGCAGGTGCATTTCCTCTAAATTAAGCCTTCCTAATCCTTAACCATTAGTGTATTTAGTACATAGGCTCATAGCCCGAACAGGTACTAAGAGGTGTCACTAAAAATATTCAATAACGACGGTTAAATTTTACAGGTATTAAAAGTATAAAACAAAAAGAAAACATCACATGTTCTGGCGGTGCCTTTGAAAATTTCCTTTATTGAGATAAGAAAACATAGGCAATCCTGATTACTGATGCTATTAAATAATAGGGATGTGCGCAAAATTTGACTTGGCTTCCAAACCAATATCAGCTTCAGCTTGGCTCCAATTTTTTTTTTAGCTCTGACAGTTACGAATCTTCACCAATAATGGTCAATATTTCCATTCTGAGCTGTTGTTTACAGTAAAAAAAAAGTATGCATAGTAAAATGGGAATTAACTGAATTTGTATGTTACGTTGGCAACTTGACTTACCAGAATATAACTAAATTTTAAAAACTATTGTGCAATAAAATATTTTCCAAGCATACAATTACTAATACATAAATAACTTTATAAGGAAAACCTCTTTTCGCTTTATGAGGTAATTGTATTATATTTGGAAGAAGGTAAAGGAAAGGTGGATAGAAACATATAAAA
>CABFVX010010964.1:0-12261 GCA_902151425.1 Timema shepardi | reverse complement strand
TATGCTTGGGTTTGCTAGTGTATATTATTTCGTTTCACATATATTACGAGTTTTGAGTAAATATCTCCATTTTCAAACAATAGAGCAAGAAACTCCACGCGGAGTTCCGAGCCATTTATTTTTAAAATTTGTAACAAGGGGAAAAAAAGGACCTACCGCAATAAAGGCACAAAATGAAATATTATCAAAAATAGGTATTAAGTACTGACACCCTTATTTAATCTGAGCATTTATCCCTACCAATTGAATCTTTTTTAAGAGTTCCCGGTTTTGATCCATTAAAATTAACAGCTAATTCCTTTTATTGGTTCCAGTTTGACTCCCTGGGTGCAATTTAATGTTCGTTTATGCTCGTTATAAACACTATTAATTTATAACATTTCAGATACAATTATTGTAATTTAATCCGGCCCTGGATCCATAGCTCTTAGAAGTGTGTGATGTTTGTCTCTGACCGACATAACTACCGTGGAGTGACGCTGAAGTGGTGTCTGTTGCAGGGAAGAAGTGCAGGAACACAGCGTCAGATGGGGTGCAAGCTTCGAGTTCGTGTGCAAGATGAGTGCTAACGCTTCCACTGGCATCCTGGACCCTTGCATCCTCAGGGTGTCTGTCAGGAAGGTTAGTACACACTATTATATCCTTGTAACATCAGGGTGTCTGTCAGGAAGGTTAGTATATATACTCTGTTTTATCCTTGTAGCCTCAGGGTGTCTGTCAGGAAGGTTAGTATACACTGTTATATCCTTGTAGCCTAAGGGTGTCTGTCAGGAGGGCTAGTACACTCTGTTATATCCTTGTAATCTCAGGGTGTCTGTCAGGAAGGTTAGTATACACTGTTATATCCTTGCATCCTCAGGGGGTCTGTCAGGAAGGTTAGTATACACTGTTATATCCTTGTAATCTCAGGGTATCTTGTCAGGAAGGTTTTCCAGGAAGGTTAGTACACACTGTTATATCCTTGCATCCTCAGGGGGTCTGTCAGGAAGGTTAGTATACACTGTTATATCCTTGTAATCTCAGGGTGTCTGTCAGGAAGGTTAGTATACACTGTTATATCCTTGTAACATCAGGGTGTCTGTCAGGGTGGTAACAGTAGTAATGTTTAATGTGTACATGGTTTTATATTAACTTTATCCGGTTCTTCATTTTGGAGCAAATTCCTTTCTTTCAAACATATTTACCGCGGTAATATTCTTGTTGACAACATGAGGCGAAATGTCTGCCACTGACTCACTCCATAAGTAAACAAACCTTATCTCTTTACATTTCTTACAGAACCACTTTTTAACTATGTTTTAACTACACGTTCATCACCAGATAACTGACTACAAATAATTCAAATATACATATAGCTAAAACTAAGAAGAATCTCACCGAGATTCGCCTGGATAATTGTTGGTGAACCTAATCCCCCATGGTCACTCTCTCCGTGCGACTTGACTTGCTCACAAGTTTTTAAATAGACTGTAACCAGCACAGCTGAGCACGTGGACTAAGGTGCTATCCTTGCTTCTTTTGGTTTGCTGGTGACCAAGGATTAAGGATTAAAATTCTGGCTGGATACATTGAAGTGTTTTTTCCTCCATAAATTTCCTCCCTCTCTCCCTCCATTCAAATGCGGGCCACTTTCTCTGAAATAACTTCCTAATTCCTAACATATTATGATTATCGTACTTAGTACATTATTTGTATAAATAATCCAAACGGCTAGTGAGGCGCGGTAGTAGCTAGCACGCCCACCTGTCACAGGGTGGGATTGGGTGAATTTGATTACGTGACCACGCCCCCNCGTACTTAGTACATTATTTGTATAAATAATCCAAACGGCTAGTGAGGCGCGGTAGTAGCTAGCACGCCCACCTGTCACAGGGTGGGATTGGGTGAATTTGATTACGTGACCACGCCCCCCCCCCTTTCTGATTGGTTGTTGGTTTTCCCTCTCCCCTCCTCCTGACCCCTTTCCAGTGTTCCTAACTTGTTTATTCTTGTCTCATTTGTTTTTTATTTTTGTTCATTGCTTTTTTATATGTGCTCAATGGTTATTTATGTATGCTCATTGCTTTTTTATTTGTGCTCATTGGTTATTTATATCTGGTTAGGATTCGGACGGCCCGTTGGAGTTTTTTAATTGGTGTGGGGAGTTTATTGTCGTAGGATTGGGACGGGGCGTTTGAGTTTTTTATTTATTTATTGGCGTGCAGTCCACGGTGTCGGACGCTCCTCCTTCGGCATCGCTAGTGAGCGCTGGGAGCATCTTCTCTGGCCGGCCGCTTATCGAAGAATGTGACCACCGAGCAGCTGACAGTGTATCACTGCCGTAAGACCCCCTTTTACTTCCCCTCACTCCCCTCTCCTTCAAGGCATGTGTTGCAACCCCTTATGTGGTAATGAGTTTTCCCGATGTCGCAACCCCTATGTAGTAATGGGTTTTCCCTGAGGACTGGTACTAGCTTGGCGGCTTGACAAGACAGGAATAGAACACGACCTTGAATGATGCAATGGGTTTTCCCTGATGACTGGCGCCAGTTTGGTGGCTTGACAAGACAGGAATAGATCGTGACCTTGAAACCGTGAGTTAAGTCATCGACTCTGGCAACCTTCCTCTCGGTGATGGGTTTTCCCGATGACGTCATCGAACTGTCGCAACCCTGATGACTGCCGCCAGTTTGGTGGCTCGACAAGAATAGATCTTGACCTTGAAACCGTGAGCTAGTACAAGAGGTCATTGACCCTGTTCATGTTTGGTGCCAGTTTGTCGCCTCGACGAGTTGAGACTCGTATCTGGTTACCCTACGTGTAAGGGAGAGAAAGTTTTTTGTGTGAATAAAATACGATAGTACAAAACATGTATTTATTATACTTTAAAGGTTTTACAGACATAAATTAAAGGTTTCACAGGCCTACATTAAAGGTTTTACAAACATACATTAAAGATTTCACAGACATACATAATATTTACTATACACTTTTACAGAAATGACGCATATATTCGTTCATTCGTTTTTCTACAGTATCTCTTAGATGTTTTGGTAAAATTGTTTTTAGTTCACAATCCAGCATGTGATAGTCTAAACCGACGACTTGATGTATATAGTAGGTAGCACTGTTAAGATCCAGGTTTCTGATATGCGTTTCCACTGTAGGCTGTTCGAGGTCAACGACATCCGCTGATTCTGTTAGCGTGTCGCATACATTCACGGCGATTGTGTCGATCAAATCTTTGCAATACCGGGCGACGGCTGTCGACCACATATCCTGTCGGTCGACGGTGACGTTGATGAAATTCCCACACCTCGCAAAGACGAGCCCAGCTAGATGCTAAATAGTTGACCCGTTTGAGTCCGGCGTCTTGTTTCTCGCTTATGACGACCATATGGTCACCGCACATGCGTCTCAGAGAGATTTCATCATTAGTCAGACTAATCTTCTGAGGAGGTTGCGTGTTGCTGAAAAACTTTGATATGACCGACCTGTAGTTGCCCAGTTATTGCCACACTGTACGGTTAAACACCACACAATTATCTCCGCATTTTTCTATCTGGACATAGGGCGTACATTTGTTCTTGACGCTCATGCCTACAATGACTCGTTTGTTGTCGACTTCGTCCAGTGGAAACAAAGTGTTGAAAATACTGGTGACTTGCGAGCGGCTTCACCTGCTTTGCTTTGCGGGCGCTAACGTCTTGACCTTCCATGATGTTTGATCGCTTTGACGACTGTCACGGTTATGGACGGCACGCCGTTGGGATGCCTTTTTATAGGCGCACGCTGATTGGACGCAGCCTCTTGAGGAGCGGCAGGACCCTACATTCTTGAAAAATGGGTTGTAATATCTCACCACTTTAACGTCGTTGCCTACATGATTGGTGGGCGAGAATAGGGTTAGGAAAGTTTTCACTGGAATGTTCTGGGTGCGATAGAGAAGATACACGAGACAGTAATGGTTGCAAACGTCCGAAGCTAAGCTTTGCAGTTGTAGCGTGCTATGAGATGTGCGGGAAGTGTTTTTGCGTACAAATGCCAGCTGTGACTTTATACGAGGTGGAAGACCATAACTGTCAAAATATTCTCCCACACCGTTCTTATCGATAAAGATGGCGTTCCAGTCTCGGTGTGGGGATCCGTGTTGATGACGAGAGCGGCAGATCGCGCTATTCTTGCTGATAGTTGATCAGCAGGGAAAACACCTGACCATACAGAACGGAACCACGGGTTTGTTTTCAGCGCACGTCTTATGGTGTGCGTGTCCATCTTCAATCATCCAATCTTGAAGTCCCCAAACGATGGAAGCCGAACAGAAATTCCATACAGAACTATGTGCCATGAAGATGGTGCGGCCCATTTTAAGTGTTTTCAAATACGAGCAATCCCTTTTGTGCAGATCTACGACGGGCGTAGGCGTGTATTTGGCTAGAAACCTTCTCTTTTCTGCTCCCTTGACGTAGACGGTTTCTGCACGCGTTGCGGCAGGGGAGATGAATTCGAGCAGGCTGTAATCCACACCACCGCTATCCCAGGGAATACCGCGCAGTTTGTTGACGATATAGTCGGCTTGCTTTTTAGCAGCGGCTGAAAGTTCCTCAATAGCCTTCGGGGTTTTTAACACCCAATTTTGAAGTAATGTACCGCATACAGTTAAAACACCCAGTTCTTTGACAATACACTCTTTGTTGTCGCCGACGAATCTCTGGAAATCCACAATGACGTCCATTATTTAAATGACGAGTGTAAGGGGCGGGAAGTCGCTTATATTAACTCCCATAATCAGTCACGACGTTTCTGTCCTTGTCGATGGGGATGATGTTGGCTAACTTCCCGTACACAATACATTTGACGGTTTTGGTGAGAGCTCTGGTGAAGCTCACTTCGATGCTCAGAGAGCCATGCCTCGTCAAATTCCAATGCAATATCATTTGGGTGGACAGCTTAGTTGTGAGATCGAAAGCCATGAGATGATATCCCTTATCCCTTAGGGAAGGCTTCTCGTGTTATGTCGCTAACTTAGTTCATAAAATGGATACCCGTTCCAGAAACAGTGTGTGGTAGGATATGACATAGTTGCCGTTTGAAAAATTGGCCTGTAATGGTTTCGACGGCACTTGTTCCCCGTCCACGTATATCGAGAAATGGTTCACTTCGTAGGTTTGTAAGTTAAACGGGTTCTTGGTGACGTCTCCGTTGAACACCGCGTTTGACACAAATCCCATGATGCATCGTTTGGGTAACTGTTCGTTGAACACGTCCAGTGATTTCCCTTGCACACCCATAGGAATAGTGCAGGAGTAAGCATAAATAATAGCTTTGGCCGGTTTCAAATTTCAACCGTGCGCAAATGATGTTACATCACTAATTTTATTATTCTGTCTCTCTCATTTGGCAAATATATCTATATGGTGTTGGAGGGTTCAATTTCCCCCATAGTGTTTAGTTGTCAATGACGCGCAAATGTGGGTCCACATCTTGCCTTGTAACATAAGGAGGTAGGGGGTCAAGTCCCTTAGAGGACAACAAACACTAATTACTTCACATTTCAAACCTTGGCAAATGCTGTTACACAATTCACCTGGTCTAAATCAGCTTTAATCTCACGCTTGCCTGAAGAGCTTAGTTCGAATCCCTGTTGTGCGTGTGTACTGAGGCCGATCCTTGGGAGCAATCTACCGTCACAATGCATTTTATAAGAATTTTTATGTACTTGTATCGATGGTCGCATGGTCTATGGCGTCACTAGATGGCCGATGACAGAGTGATCGATATTTGAAGCAAATGCGGGTGCACATTCTACCTGGTCGACCGGCCAGATAGTGGGAGATGCAGGAAGTACGGCTGTTCTTACAGACATTAGTTGTGCTAAAGATATCTAGGTTCGAATCCCGGTGTGCACGCCGTCTAAATGTCAGGCTCCTGGCGGGGGAAAATTGAATCATTGGTCCAAAAGTGGGCTTTAGAAAGCACATCTGAACCTGCGACCTTCAGAAGGCCACGACCGATGTGCCAAGTGGTCTTGGGGCTGGAGGGGTGGAAAGCACATCTGAACCAGCGACCTTCAGGAGGCCACGACCGATGCACAAGTGGCCTTGGGGGTCCATGACTCTTCAACAAGGTCGTTGCCACCCTCTTTCAAAATTTATAACAAGTTACTCTTGTTGCGACATCTGACGACCCCCACTTAGGAAGGGTATGACGAAGTGAGGGGGGAGGTGAAGTGAACAGAGCCTTGTGAGAAGGAGAAGTCAGTGTAACTTAGTTCGTTCGTGGTGATGTAAGGAGTGGGGGAAAAGCGAAAAGGGCCTTACGGCCGGGAACCATTTCTCACACTCTTCGCTAAGCAGCCGGCCAGAGAAGATGCTCCAAGCGCTCACTAGCGATGCCGAAAGAGGAGCGCACGGTGGCATGGACTGCACGCCAGTAAATAAATAAAAAACCTCCAACGCCTTGTCCCAATATTACGACAATAAACTCCCCACACCAATAAAAAAACACTAATGGGCTGTGCGAATCCTACCCAGACATAAATAACCAATTAGCACAAAAAAGCAATGAGCATATATAAATAACCATTGAGCACACACAAAAAAGCAATGAACACAAATAAAACACAAATGAGACAAGAATAAACAAGTTTGGAATACTGGAAAGGGGGTTAGGAGGAGGGGAGGGAAAAACCAACAGCCAATCAAAGAGTGAGTGGGGCGTGATCACGTGATAAAATTCAGCCAATCCCATCCTGTGACAGGTGGGCGTGCTAGCTACTCGCGGAGTTAAAAAACCCATCTAAATTAGTAAAAATACGAGAGATATTTTAACATTGAGGCTTGACATCCAACAAAACTAAACATGTTCCAAAACTTAGGTCTCTTTCAAGGAGTGGGTTATAGAGACCACAGGTTGGTAACTGGGCAGATAAATTATAGCAAAGTTAACATTAAATAATTCTACGCACCGCCCGCCATAACTATACATTTCCTGGATGGAATCGCTTTTAAAATTTATGCCACCATTTGAAAAACGAATTACATCGGGAAGAGTGGCTAATTACGGTGGAATTATTTAATACCACGATTTATTTTGCAAATTTGTACAAACAAAACGAAAATAATAATAGTAGTAGATTTTAACCATTAAGGTAAGCGCAATCACACCCCGATTAAAGCGGGCAGTAAATTGATGAAGGGTAGAGGGGGTTGGGGTGTGACCGCGACATATTTTAATATTGATCGCTCGTGGACACAGACTGTAACGTTTTATTGTTCACAGTTCGTGGTTCGCGGAGGGCGCCACAGTTTGTTATGACACGGACTCGCTACACGCGGGGATAATTAGTTCCTTGTGGAAATGTATTGTCAGTCTATAATTGGAACAACTTAAGTTCTTGATGAAGTGTTTATTCAGCGTCTTTGCTGTATTGGACAAGGTGAATATGCGATCAGATATCACTTCTTGGTGAACTGGCATGATTAAAATGGGATTGGATCTAGTGACCGGACCGGAGTTATTACGGTCCTGACTCAAATTCGGTGATTAATAAAAAAAACGTTTTCTCTTGACGAAGGCGAGTCCTGACTGCTCGGTGACTATTACACGAATATGCCACCAGGGTTGTTTATGAAAACCTGTCTTCTAGAATATTCTAGTACCGGGATGCTTTCGTCCCTTGTCCCTCCCCCTTGGCCTCCGGGAAGATTTTGCCTGGGTGGCCGATCGAGAGAGACATGTATGTTTCATCACATTGATATTTACTGCGAAATATAATATTTAGTAAATTATTTAAATATTATTACGTTGGATTAGATCTCATCTCTATTAATTGATCAAAATGAATGTGTAAAATATAATCGTTACAGGATGGTCCACAATGAGGGTTCCCAAACTTTTTAGATCGAGGGAGCTTTTGAAAAAAATCATTCTGAAGCTCTCATACAATACTTAACATTAATATTATATACCTTCAAAACGACTGTTAAATTTTACAAGCATAAAAATATCAAACAAAGGGAAAGCATCATCACACATTCTGGCAGCACCTTTGGCTAATCTCGGTCCTTTCTTGAGATTTGAAAAACTTGACAATCCTAATTACTCATGCTAATTTATATTGTGAAAAACAAATCAATAATATTCTAAAATCGCCTCACAGAGCACGATATAGTCACGGCATACAGCCACGGCTCACGGAGCCCGAAATAGCCACGGTTCGCGGAGCAAGATATAGCATGATATATTATTATTATTATTATTAGCACCGCGTCTTACTACCCGTTAGGGTTATACGCACTTAAGCTAATGTGTAATGGTAGGATGATTGTGAGATGAAATAGAGGACCTTCAGTTTAACGTGGGATCCGAACCACGGTGGAGGCCTGGCATTCCCCACATTCACAAGTTGTCTTGTCAGAGGTGAAGGAAGGGTTTGGTAATCAGATGAATCTGTGCCGGGATTGAGGATTGAAACCCGGACCCCCAGCACCTTACCCGTAGACTGCCAGGCCACCTGTCACTTAAAAAATCAACTAAAGTAGACTCGTGGCTTCTTTGGTGCTGACTGACAGCTAACAGCTGACTTCTGACAGTCAAAATTTTGGTATATACCTAAATTTTGACTGTCAGAAGTGACAGCTGCTAAACACATGTGTTTGCAGATCATATGGTTCAGCGTAGGGATACATAATTTGATCTGGTAACTTTTCAAAGCCTTCATCTGTCAGCTGTGAGCTGTCAGTCAGCACCAAAGAAGCCACGGGGCTACTGTATGTTTGAGGAGATCTCTTACCACGTCTCCTGTTCTCTTCTGCTAGTTTTCAAGGATCGTCAATACCACACAAACACTGTGTAGTGAAGCGTTAAGATAAAGTTAACACGACATAATGTGTCTCCCGACGCGACCAGTTGGCGACCCCTGTTCTTCAGGGTGTGAGGGACGCTGACCTACTGCGGGACCATCTTCCCGTCATGCATTGCGGCACTCGACTCCCGGGCGCTCGGCCAAGGTCAACAGAGCTGACAGGGGGACAACACAAACACTTTGTTTTGGTTTTATATGCACGTGACTATAACACTGCATGACTTACAAACTAAATACAGGCTAACCCTACTTCCACTGGTGCAGATCGGGTTTCGAATCCCGCTCAGATGTTGTGAGGGTGTTTTTTTTCTAAAATGATTTTCTATTTCTGTCCACGCGAATGAGGAAACACTTTCTATAAATTCAATCTTCCTCATACTTATCTCATTAGCGTATTTAATACGTATGCGTATAACCTGAGGAGGTAGTAAGACGCGCTTCTAAAATAAAAAATAAATAAATAAAAGGAAAATTATAATTGTGTTGTTGGTACTAATTTTTTTTCTGGCAATTTCTGACAAAAGAACAATTTCGTCTTCTAATAAGTAAAAATGTATATAATCTGGGTATCGTTAATTCTAATTAAAATCAGTTTAATGGACCGTTATTCTGATATAAAAGTCCAAGTGATAAATTTAGCAAAAATACACTGTTTTGTTTTATTTCTAGAACGTGCAATATTTTATTTGTTTCTACCAAAAAAGTGTTTATATAAAAACTGCAAAAACTCTGTCCTTGACTAACCCCCCTCTCCCCCCTTTTCCATCCTCATCTGAGGACCGCGTCTTACTTCCCCTACGGATTATACGACCATTTACTAACTACACTAATGGGCTTAATAAGGTTGAATTGAAAGGAAGTGTACCTGCATTTGCGTGTAGATAGAATTGAAAAACCATTGATGAAAACACCCTCCCCCCTCAGTACACCCTACAGCTATCGAACCCCAAGCTCCCCGTCTTGAGCAGTGTAGTATTATTGCGAGCTTAGCGTATTAGACCATGCGGCCACCGAAGCGGTTCTTGAGCCTTTATTAACTAGACAATCGGACCAAGGTGATCATAGGAACATTTCCCCTTTTGTGAAAAAAATACATATGGAACCGCCGGGAATGTAACCCGGGACTTGTGTGTAAGAGGGCGCCGGTCAACGATCCTACTGTCGGCCTCTCTGATTAACTGGCTCCAGTAGCTGAGCGGAGGTGCCCGGTTCGAGTACCAGACATCACCCGTAGTACTTTCTAAACGACTCTCCACCCCCCAACCTGGTGAAACGTTATAGATATTCTCTCTTTATTATCTTCTATCTTTATCTATCTTTCTTTCTTTTTATCTCATTATTTCTTTCTGTTTCACTTTCTCTTTTTATCTCTTTATTTCTAGCAATTTTGCTTTTTCTCTCTCTTTTCTCTTTCTCGCATTATTGCTTACACTCTGTTCCTCTCTCTTTGTATACTCTTGTGTGTAAAATAGTAGACCGCCGCCATGTTTGTTTCCGGACTATTCCTCGTGTTCGTTATCTCTGCTTTGTGTCGACTCTGGCGGGGACATGCTCAGTTAGACGCTACAATTTGCACAGAAAGGGCATTTTTTATTAGAAAATACATTTTGTTTCTACAAAATTGAATATAATTTACTATACATACTTTTATTGGAATATATATTTTTTATTACCGCGTCTTACTATCGGTTCGGGTTATACGCTGATGGTTTTAGGGATTAGGAAGGTTATATTTAGAGGAAGTGTACCCGCATTTGCGTGGAGGGAGAGTGGAAAAACCACCATCAGTACACCCGGCCGAGATTCGAACCTCGTTCCTCCTGTCATCGTTAGTCTAGTCTCGTGCGAGAGTAGCGCGTTAGACCACGTGGCCACCGAAGTGGGTATCCTACGACCCATTCGGGATGTATGTGTGTTGATAATATCTATCAAAAGTGACAGCTCAGAACACATGACTTGACGTATGAATACAAGGGAGTAGATATAGTAACTTTTTATTCTAGCTACTAGTTCTAGAACTCAATGAATTGAATAGCCAGTGATGTGGCTTTTACAAACTAGATAATCGGCTTCCAGTCCGTTGTTTTTGTCCGCTGAGATGTGAACAAAGGACCTTTTTTTTATCGAGATATTATTATTATTATTATTAGCACCGCGTCTTACTACCCGTTCGGGTTATACGCACTTACGCTAATGTGTAATGGTAGGGTGATTGTGTGAGATGAAATGGAGGACCTACAGTTTAACGTGGAATCCGAACCACGGTGGAGGCCTGGCATTCCCCACATTCACAAGATGTCTTGTCAGAGGTGAAGGAAGGGTTTGGTAATCAGATAAATCTGTGCCGGGACCGAGGATTGAACCCCGGCCGCCAGCACAGAAGTCTGACACCTTACCCCTAGACCACCAGGTCACTCGTTATTTGTATTGTTATTTTTTTTATCTTTACATTTTTAAGAGTTACTAAAATAGTCAAGCCATATTATCTGCCTGCGACTGTCACCTTTGATAGATCCTACCTATAAAATAATACAAATAATAGTATAGTAAAATAAAATCACTTTAGACAAAAAAAAATGTAAATTTTCTAAAAAGGCTTCTATAACTCTACTATAAATATCTTTCTATCGTTACTAATGACTTTATATTTAAAGGCACCTGTGCAACGGTAACTAAAAATGAAAATTTCCCTGTAAATTTTTTCAAAGGAAAATTTTCGTCAGTAATGGCTTGTGACTTAAGGTGAAGCTTCTAGGTTGGGGTACAAACGGGGATGGGGGTTTAATTGTTAGCAAATACTTAAAGACAAAACCTGAACATTTTCGCTTTCCTATGTCTAGTTTTGTTAGCTTCATTCTAAAATCGCTAGAATGGTCGATCAGAAACTCCCAAACGCCAGAAACCAAGTGGGTTAAAGGGTTCTGTCCGACAGTAGGAGAACAAACAGGGGAGGAGGAAAATACAGATGACAATACAATGTGTGTGGTATTAAATGACGTAATTCTATTCCCAAAGATCTATTCCACGCTCCTATAGCAGTTACCTTTCGTTTCCCGGATATTTAGCTCTTAATGATCAACAGAGATGTTTACAAATCTATCTATGTATCTATGTTCAGGGTCATAGAACATAGTTTTGTGCTCATTACAGTAAACAACAAACTCGTGTTCTGTTAAAGCTAAGCGCAACATCTGATTGGAGACATTTCAGCCACTAAGCAATCCTCGACTGTAATTTATAATTCTTGCGCGAGTCGAGGTAAACACCAGTAATTGGTGCGTCATCTCCAGTCACAAGCCGGGAACCTTGCAGCTAATACCTTTTATCTTGTTTTTTAATTACTCGACAGAATTAGATTAAGTCTTGACTCTTTGATAACAAAAAAGAGTTGTAGATAAAGGCTCCAAGGAGATCCC
>CABFVX010010963.1:0-12262 GCA_902151425.1 Timema shepardi | reverse complement strand
AAGGAAGGGTTTGGTAATCAGATAAATCTGTGCCGGGACCAAGGATTGAACCCCGGCCGCCAGTACAGAAGTCTGACACCTTACCCTTAGACCACCAGGTCACCAATTTAGATAATGTTTCAGTTAAAAATCTTTAGTGGATATTAACACAAAGTGTAAAAAAATGGTGAAAGATAGTCTGTAAAGACAATAATAGATTTTGATAGTAAATAAAGAGCTAAAAGTATATTTGTTTTCGTAATAAACATGAGCTTATACACACTTGTGAACACGATCACTTTAACTTTTGTTACCAAACAAAATACTCAACCTAAATAAAAACGTAATTATATTATAAATCATGTGTATTTTGTTAAATTGACCACCTACTTTTCAACCCTCTCCCCAAGTCCGTAAGTCACCTCAGTTTTACAAATATAGCCATTTTTTTAAATGATGGATTTTAGTCAAGCTATTTTATTTGTTGATTGCAGTGATAGCTGCATCTAAATGCTCTTACCACTAAGCTATCTGCCTTAAAATATGAGTGGAAAATGACCTCAGACAGGTACGACTCCTGGATAGCTCAGATAAAGATCTCGGGTTCTATTCCCGTGTCGGATATCATTTTCCAGATGAAAGAACATTTTTAAATATTTTAATCAATTCTTTGTTAAGAAAATATCCTTCTACTAGTTTTGGAATATATTATTATTCACAGCCCCTTAATTTAGGTTTTATTAATATTGATATATTTCTGTAAATGTGACATTAGCTCATTTTAAACAACTATTTAATTGCAAGGTACGAGACTAGACTTGATGAAAAATGGATCTAGAGATAGACATCCTCTAAGAGATAGTATTTTTAGGCTCAGAACAGATAATTGTAAGATATTTGAGAGCTAACAGCGAACTTTCCTCTTTACCTTGAGACAAGAAGTTCTGTGATTTTCTTTCCCCTCCTTCTCATTGACATTAATAAGGATGGTGTAGGTGAGTGACGAAAGGGAGTATAAGCCTAGACAGAATAGGGGAAATATTTACAGAAAGGGACACGTACCATTACGTTTTAAGCCTTGTGGCATGACAGTGAGTGATACTTTCTCGATGAGCGAAGTGGCCGGCAGACTAATAAACTTGGGTTAGTTTTAAAATTCAAAATGCTAAGCTTAGATTAGTTTTAATATACAAAATGATGTTGCTAATAAAACTTTACTAAATATATGTATGGGACGAAAAACGTTAGCCTAAGATACGTCTATATAGAAATTGTCAAACTACTTAAATTTATCACATAAATTTGGCGAGTATGTTTAAAAACATAGTGTCTTACTTTGACTATTTTTATTGTTTTATTTACGATGTCCGGTTTGTTTCAACATGGATTGCAGTAAGATTTATTAGAAGCAATAAATGTGTAGGAAAAGTGATATCTGGCAGCGAGAAGGGGCCGGTTACCGACTAGAACTGACCCTACCCGACCACGTTTGACTGGTTGTTAACGTCCTCAGCAGCCGCACAATGTCAGGGTAAAACCTCGCGAGTATGTTCACATCTTCATCCGCCATGTGTGTATAGAGACATGTGTGTCAATATGTAGAATACGGCTTGTAAATGAGACATAGATAGTTCTTAAACTACAACTAGTGGCAACATTCTCGAATATCATAGATATACTGTTTTGAAAAAAAAATACATTTCAGATTTGAGGAAAATTTACTATTTCGTTTTAGAAAAAGTGCATTTATAAAGAGGAACTAAGTATAACATACGGAAGTCTTTTTATTTTGAAAACGTTGCATGAGATTTTTTTATTGTCTTCAATATTAGAAGAATACGTAGTAAGATTATTAAAAATGTATTAAGTCTATCACAATATGGTTTTTGGAGACTAATGTAATCAAACACATAACTATTTAAATGTGATACTCTCCTATTTTGAAAGTAAAGAGCCTTTTTAAAAATATAAACCCATTTTTTTCCATTAATATTGAATTCCTATTACAATATTGTTATAGTTATTGTAGGTAAATCGATAATAGCTATCAAAAGTGACAGCCAAAGCTCACATGAACTGACATGTGACTAGCTGTCAGTTAGGCCTGTTCTATGGAAACTGGACTTTATAAAATACCAATTGATAAAAATTGGTCTGTAGGCTATAATGTGATTGATGTGATTCGAAGGTAGACATCAAATAACAAATGTTTTGAAAAGTATTATCAATCTTACTAGTATTATTTATCATTATCATAATCATCTTCAATACTTATTATTATTCTCTACTTCCTTTTTTTATTTGTATTATCTTGTAGTAACTATTTATATGTACGTATCATTACTTGGCTATGGCTGGTTATTTGGTTTTCTTATCTAATTGTGTTTTTATGAGGGGTACTTTTACACAGTACTTTTCAGTGTTAGCCTGTTATAGATTTTGTGATCAGCACTATAATAAAGTAAAGTGAGATAATATTAATAAATATAGTAATTATATATATTTATTTATTATCATTGATAATACATGTAGAAAATAAAAGTTGCCAGCCTTAGAGACCAATCATCCCATCCAGCACGTCACGGTTGCGGGTTGCCTAAACGAAGGGCGTTATTTGGAGACCGTCATTTAATAGTGTCTACAGACAATCACCCTAAACGAGATAATACTCGGGTATCATGACGCAAAGCGAGTCTTGGAACAAAGTCTAAGTTAGAATTAGACGTCATGACGTGCTCAGACCCCAATTGGAGATGTGGAGACACTTCTTATGGAGCCTGTGCTCCAATTTTAAAACTCTGTCCGGTTACCGGTAAGATCTGTGTTTACGAATAGGGTCAATAAAATATAGATATAATGAAAGCGATAGAATGCGGTACAAGACTGTAGGGAACTGGCGTACACACCGAAACTATAAATACAATATTATAAATATGTAATATAATACATTATGTTTGTGGCCAAAATCAGTTCGGGACAAATGGTGACCTTATAGAAGGGCTAGAAAATAAAATGTGGACAATTTGCTACTCGTGCAGTTGGCGAGATCCCCTCTCGAACCCTTGAATGCCGTGTGTAGACCAACCCTGCTGGTCTCTAGTACTAAGAATAGCTCGTTTAAATCTGTCTTCATATTTCGGATACCTTTCCAAAGATAGTTCATGCCAATGGTATCTACTAATAATGTGAAAACATACAAATTAAAAATGTTAAAATTGTTGTATTTTAAGAAAGTAGGATACCGGACCGTTTATATTTAGTACGTTTACAAAATGAAAAGTCATTTAAATAATACAAAAATAATAGATTACCTTTATAATGATCGTAGCTCATTATATCTGAATTCAAGTAGATTGAGTGACATTTTGAAGTGTCGGACCGTGTGACCTACCCAAAAACAGCGATAATAGACAGGTGCCACCTTTATTACTCTTATAAATCAATGGAAGGATTTAGTCGTGTATTATTTTCTATATTCTAAAAAATAGGCCCTATTAGGGTATCATAAAAACAAGTATCCGGTGCTATTTATTATGTGAGATAAAAACATAAGCCAATTTTCAACCAAAGCATTAAAACCATTTGAGAACCGTTTCAAATCACGACATCAATTAAAGCTCCCAAAAATAAATCAATATATTATTATTATTAGCACCGTGTCTTACTACCCGTTCGGGTTACACGCACTTACGCTAATGTGTAATGGTAGGGTGATTGTGAGATGAAATGGAGGGCCTACAGTTTAACGTGGAATCCGAACCACGGTGGAGACCTGGCATTCCTCACATTCACAAGATGTCTTGTCAGAGGTGAAGGAAGGGTTTGGTAATCAGATAAATCTGTGCCGGGACCAAGGATTGAACCCCGGCCGCCAGCACAGAAGTCTGACACCTTACCCCTATACCGCCAGGTCACCATCAAGATATTCAAAAAGTATTAAAATTAAATGTGTTTTCTGAAACAATGTTTGGTATCTGTTTAGCCCCGAGTATAGTACGTTCTGTCACCCACCCTCACACGATGAAGCTGTAATACAGATCCACGAGATGTCAGTCCATAGTCTCGGGTACATCAACACCTATCACGGTCCCAAGTTAACAGAAGGTTCACGACAGTGACGCTGGTGTAAACGAGCTGTTTCTCCTTCGTGGGAGGTGCGAGAATGCGCCTGACGACCGGAACACCCCATTGTCTAGGTGGTTTCCCACGGGGCACGCGTTGGTTGCTTCTCCAGCCGAGACCGATTATAGCACTCGTGTGACGCGAGCCGCTCTTGGACCGTACGCCCGTAATGGTCGTCTTCCGCCCTCGTGTCCCACCCCTGGCCCCTCAGACAGTGTGGGGGTATCACACACCGGTGGCTCATTAGCTTCCTCGGAGCAACAACACACTAAGCACCGTATTATCCGACTGGGAGGTAAGGTTGCCCCCCGATACAATCCATGTCACGGACTGATTTCAGCTCACATTTTAGTAAATTATCTATACATATTTGATAAAAATGTTTTAATCAATTGGTGACCTGGTGGTCTAGAGGTAAGGTGTCGGACTTCTATGCTGGCGGCCGGGGTTCAATCCTCGGTCCCGGCAAAGATTTATCTGAATACCAAACCCTTCCTTCACCTCTGACAAGACATCTTGTGAATGTGGGGAATGCCAGGCCTCCACCGTGGTTCGGATTCCACGTTAAACTGTAGGTCCTCCATTTCATCTCACAATCACCCTACCATTACACATTAGCGTAAGTGCGTATAACCCGAACGGGTAGTAAGACGCGGTGCTAATAATAATAATAATAATAATAATTTAGTCAATTAATTTGCTAATCATTTTAATGTAAAATATCTTAATAATGCACATCACCATAGCTAATGATGTGAGTTTATCAGTTATTATGAGACCTTAGGCTCTAAATGTAATTCTAGTTCAACCCTTTCATTATATAACTATACATTTCACAGACCTAATCTATTGAGTGTTCAAAAACACCAATATACAGTGATGGGTATAAGGTTTAGGTGTGCAGGAACATTTTACATAGACACCACCTCTTTCTGGCTTCCCATAGAGATTATAGAATATTTGTGGTTGAAAATGGCCGGATTGTATCATTTATAGTCTCGGAGATCAGACAGTTTACCAATAAGCGAATAACAAGTAGATACCAGCTTCAGTGGCCCCGTGGTCTGGACCAAACTCTCGAGATGGGCCGACAGCCGTTGACAGGCGGGGTTGGGACTCGAATCTTGGTTGGGTGTACTGAGGGAGAGTTTTCCTAAATGGTTTTACATACACACACAAACCTTCCACACCATTATAATTAGTAGGCGGTGCTAGTTGTCAATCTACTGAATCTTGGCCATAGAGGAGGTCAGGATTTGAATCCTATCCCAATAAATTGTGGGTTGTTCCATCATTGATTCCTCACTCTTACTTCACACAAATGCGAGTGCACTTTTAAAAAAAATCCTCCTACCTCCGCTCAGTCCCATATGTGTAAATATACACACAAAAATGTCCGGATGGGTGTTGAGGCATCATCCTGTACCCCTAAACTAGCATCAGCTGTGGGTATTCTGGATAAACTTAGATGAAAGTCTCAAGGAAAGGGGAAATATTCCTAATCTAGTTTTCCAGATTCGAGTCAGGTCATTTTCTAAAAGCTCAATGATGCTTCTAGTGGGGGGAAGTGAAAAAATGATATATAGAGTGGTAACAAATGGACACACGACTCCTCAAGTATATTACAAATATCTATATGTATAAAAAAACACTTCTTTCAAATATCACACTTAAATGTCGACAGGTTTAATCAGCTAATTTAACAAACATTTTCAATAATATCAATATTGCATGTTGACGACTTTCGATGGTTGTTTATTCGAGAGTTTATTTGTAATAAGTAGTTAAACATAAATAAACGATAAACATGTTAAACAAGGGTTTTTCATTAATAATATTGGTTAAAATGGGCAGGACTTTGTAGAAATAGTTTTAACAATTGGAAATGGTCCATACAAAATCAGCGTTTTCATTGAAAGCAATCATTATAACTGAATTACATTAAAATTCTCTACTGAGATTGTACATGTATTGCTATATTATTATTATTATTATTAGCACCGCGTCTTACTACCCGTTCGTGCTATACGCACTTACGCTAATGTGTAATGGTAGGGTAATTGCGAGTATGAAATGAAGGACCTACAGCTTAACGTGGAATCCGAACCACGGTGGAGGCCTGGCATTCCCCACATTCACAAGATGTCTTGTCAAGAGGTAAAGGAAGGGTTTGGTAATCAGATAAATCTGTGCCGGGACCGAGGATTGAACCCCGGCCGCCAGCACAGAAGTCTGCTGTATCGATATATAAAATGACGCTGTACAAGGAACAGTTACCAACGGAAGCTGTAATTATCCAGTTGTATCCATCTAAGTATATTTTAATACTGATCCCGAACTATAATGAAGCCGGGGGGGCTACTTGCATATTTTGTATATTCATATACCCCGCCTTTCCAGCTTTGCGTATAGAAATTATTTAAGACCTAAAAATCAAAACCCGTGTGATTTTTTTTAATTTCTGATTCCCCACCCTCTGTGTAGCGGGTCGCTCCTCGTCCAATCACGATTTGTAATAAACAACGTGAGGTGATGCGCATGCGCGCCAACAATCACGACACGATGGGAGCCGCGGTGAGATTGTCACGCAACAATATACAGCAAGACGCCACCTTCTCGTCCCGACACAATGCTACCGCCAACAATATATAGACAGAGAGGAAACATCCCAACAATGCCACTGTGAGGGCAAACATGAAGGCATTTTTTAATCACAGGTTGGCAACAAACAATGGATCGTGCCTGCTGAATCATCTCTCGGGTAGCAGGAGGTCGAGACCCGGACATGGACATTGATTATATTAGGAGGACCTGGACATGGACATTGATGATATTAGGAGGACCTAGACATGGACATTGATGATATTAGGAGGACCTTGACATGGATATTGATGATATTAGGAGGACCTGGACATGGACATTGAAGATATTAGGACCTTGACATCGACATTGGTGATATTAGGAAGACCTAGACATGGACATTGATGATATTAGGAGGACCTAGACATGGACATTGATATTAGGACCGGGACATGGACATTGATGATATTAGGAGGACCTAGACATGGACATTGATAATATTAGGAGGACCTGGATATGGACATTGATGATATTAGGAGGACTTGGATATGGACATTGATGATATTAGGAGGACCTAGACATGGACATTGATGATATTAGGAGGACCTGGATATGGACATTGATGATATTAGGAGGACTTGGATATGGACATTGATGATATTAGGAGGACTTGGATATGGACATTGATGATATTAGGAGGACCTAGACATGGACATTGATAATATTAGGAGGACCTTGACATGGACATTGATGATATTAGGAGGACCTTGAAATGGACATTGATGATATTAGGAGGACCTGGACATGGACATTGATGATATTAGGAGGACCTTGACATCGACATTGGTGATATTAGGCAGGCCTAGACATGGACATTGATGATATTAGGAGGACCTAGACATGGACATTGATAATATTAGGAGGACCTGGATATGGACATAGATGATATTAGGAGGACCTGGACATGGATATTGATGATATTAGGAGGACCTAGACATGGACATTGATGATATTAGGAGGACCTATACATGGACATTGATGATATTAGGAGGACCTTGACATCGACATTGGTGATAATAGGAGGACCTAGACATGGACATTGATGATATTAGGAGGACATGGACATGGACATTGATGATATTAGGAGGACCTTAACATGGACATTGATGATATTAGGAGGACCTAGACATGGACATTGATGATATTAGGAGGACTTGGATTATGGACATTGATGATATTAGGAGGACCTAGACATGGACATTGATAATATTAGGAGGACCTTGACATGGACATTGATGATATTAGGACCTTGACATGGACATTGATGATATTAGGAGGACCTAGACATGGACATTGATGATATTAGGAGGACCTTGACATCGACATTGGTGATATTAGGAGGACCTTGACATGGACATTGATGATATTAGGAGGACCTTGACATGGACATTGATGATATTAGGAGGACTTGGATATGGACATTGATGATATTAGGAGGACTTGTATATGGACATTGATGATATTAGGAGGACCTAGACATGGACATTGATAATATTAGGAGGACCTTGACATGGACATTGATGATATTAGGAGGACCTTGACATGGACATTGATGATATTAGGAGGACCTTGACATGGACATTGATGATATTAGGAGGACCTAGACATGGACATTGATGATATTAGGAGGACTTGGATATGGACATTGATGATATTAGGAGGACTTGGATATGGACATTGATGATATTAGGAGGACTTAGACATGGACATTGATGATATTAGGAGGACCTTGATATGGACATTGATGATATTAGGAGGACTTAGACATGCACTTGGGCTTAAAGTTATTTAAAATACTCATTCGGGATAAAAGTTATTGAGTACATAATGTTTATATTGTCAACAGGAATTAAGACCAGTGTAGGCCTAAATGTGTGTGAGTTAACTGCAAATTATAAACATTAGAATGGGTAGATGCTATGGTTATTAAAATGACATCCCGAGGTTAAAACCACTTACACTTACACTAATACGTTCTACCACCGAGATTACTATGGTAAAATTTAATAAAAATTATTACATAGTGAAATGAAATGTAATTATATTAATAAAGTATTAATTTAAAGCCAATGAGATGATAGCAATATTTATAATGCTCAGTGTAGGGCACCACTCCCCCCCCCTTTTTTTTAAATACGACGTTGTTGTAGTCGGTGGCTCCCACGATAATAGTCTCTTTACCGTCCATTTGAATAATCTAATGACCTACCACATAATTAGAACGAGGGCAACATATTAACTTTGGGAGATTTAAAGTAAATAAATACATGGAAATACGATATCCATCACACAATAGCTCTAATGGAGAATAAAGTCACGTGAGCATCAAAAAGATAAATACAGTAAGTACATTATTCATAACCAAAATAAACCACCCTATCCATTAGAATATATTAGATAAACAATTCATAAATATGGTGTGGCCATTTTCGTCCTAAGCAAATTACTTTGATACAACTTTTGGTGACCTGGTGGTCTAGGGGTAAGGTGCCGGACTTCTATTCTGGCGGCCGGGGTTCAATCCTCGGTCCCGGCAAAGATTTATCTGATTACCAAACCCTTCCCTCACCTCTGACAAGACATCTTGTGTTTAGGAATGCCAGGCCTCCACCGTGGTTCGGATCCCACGTTAAACTGTAGGTCCTCCATTTCATCTCGCAATCACCCTACCATTACCCATTAGCGTAAGTGCGTATAACCCGAACGGTTAGTAAGACGCGGTGCTAATAATAATAATAATGATACAATTTTTAAAATAGAATACACCTATATTTATTAAAGTAGGCATAGTAAAGGAAATTAAATTCAATTAGCCTTCTTTCTGCGTATAAATAAAATAATAATTTAATCTTAAGTTACTTGGCTATGTCTGATGGTGGAAATAATATTTAAATACGTCTTCAGCGTGTATACTTTCTAGGGGTGACAGAATATTTTAATAATAAATTAATTAAATGAAAAATTAGGATGTTTTTGCTAGTCCTAACAAAGCCTATAACTATATAGTACGCGTGTTGAGTTGGAGCTCAACATTTGTTGCGGTGTAGATAAAGGATGAAGTGAACAACCACAATTCTGTTAGTAATCTCCTTGTTTATAACTCTCTTAACACCCCCCCCCTTCCCCCTGAACAAATAGCTATGAAATACAATGGCGGCTCAGTGAGAGATCACCGGTAAAACTTGCTAGTCATTTTAACATTAGTGATTGGTTTTAAAAGGTGTTTTTCAAACTTTTCCTTTCTTTCTTAAAATACGATGTAGACTGTATTTGAAAAAAAAAAAAAAAATTAAATCTTATAATCGAATGTTCTGATGTCTAAATTTTCTTTAGATTTCAATAATTTCAACAGTATCTTATGTAGTAAATAATCAGTAAATTTAAATTTAAATTACAAACAAAAAACTAGATACAGTCCTCCAATATCGGAAATGGTAAAACATGTTAAAGTGAAATATAAACTTTGTAGTTAATTAAATAAAACATGGCTAGTCATTTAAATCTCCGCTTTATTTAAGCTCATTTCGTTGCTTTACCTTTGATATCATCCCGCGTACACAAGGTAAATTAATGTGGTCGATTCACATGACGTATATCCTCATATTTAGCACCACGTCTTACTACCCGTTCGGGTTATACGCTTTAAGTACTAATTACTCTATTGGATTAGGAATGGGGGAGGTTTAATTAGAGGAAGTGAACCCGCATTTGCGTGGAGGGAGAGTGGAAAACCATTTAGGAAAAACCACCCCCAGTTTACCCGACCGAGATTCGAACCTCGATCTCCCGGTCCTCAGCAGTCGAGCTCAACACGACTAGCGCGTTAGCAAACTACGCCACTGAGGCGGGTAGTATATGGTTAAATAAATAGTTACTAATCACTTAATCAAAGCTTTTAAGGAGTTATTTAGAAATAATGCACCCGCATTTGCGTGGAAAGGGAATAGTAGAACCAAAAGTGATAGTTCACGCGGGAATAATAATAATACCCGTCCGAGAATAGTGTCGCCAACGTATGTTGTGAGAGAGACGTCCTAAACCATGCAGCCACCAATGTGTGTTGAATAAGTTCCATATAGTAAACGAGTCAAATTAGTACACTAAGCGAATGAAACTAAACGAAACCATCAGACTCTACCAATCAATTTTTTCTCCCCCGTGAACTCCCCAACCAAAGATCGCACACATTGCATCGAATAAAGAAATAATGAACGACGGCCATAAAACACAGAAATCACATCATAATAACGGACGGTCGGTAAGTAAACGTTATTAGTACTGCGCAATGAATGCCGGGAAATAAGAAATTAAGAGTTGGCGAACATCGCAATAATTTATGGTTCACGAGCGGAAAGGAAATAATACGAGATGATGGTGCATTGCTCTTCATGAACAGCTAATTGCGTCTTTGTCTGTAATAACCAGAGAGGTAGATCGCGTGGAGACCTCCTGTGACGAGGAAGATGTCTGTGGAGATGGTCACGAAGTGACAGGACAGGTGTTGGCCGTCAGACGTTGAGGGACTCGCGAGCGTCTCATCTAACGCCGCTCTGCTCAAGACAAACACTCGACACCAGTCAACAAGTATGTGGCGAAAGAAGAAACGGGACCAATCATACATCTCTCGGATACAAAGATTACATTTTCTTTCAAATCTTTAAAACTGGACCATTTTATTTAAATTTAAAATATTTAATAAATATATATATAAAGTAGCCCCATGGCTTCTTTGGTGCTGACTGACAGCTCACAGCTGACTTCTGACAGTCAACATTTAGGTATATACCTAAATTTTGACTGTCAGAAGTGACAGCTACTAAACACATCTTTTTGCAGATCATATGGTTCGGCGTATGGATACATAATTTGGTCTGGTAACTTTTCTAAGCCATCAGCTGTCATCTGTGAGCTGTCAGCCAGCACTAAAGAAGCCATGGGGCTACTGTATATATACTAATGCTTGGTGTCATCGACAGATGATATATTTCGTGTCATGTCTATTACGTCATAAACAACGAAAATAGCACTTTTAAGTAGATTAATTATATTGATAAAATAGTGTTGTCTTTTTTTATTTATGATTTTGCTGCCTTCCCAGCCAGGGGCAGAGCAAAGACCTGCTTCCCTCTGGTCTACTCGACTTTACTGGTGGCATAACCTTATTTGTTTGAGAGGTGGGGGGAGTAGATTATCATAACTAACAAAAAAAAGGTGTTTTGAGGAGCTTTGGCCCCAAGGTTTGAAGAGCTAGGTGGATGTTTGAAAATATGAATCTCAGAATAAATTTGAGGTGGCTTTCATATGAATTGCTTTTTAAAAATTATACTTCTCTATAAGCTATTTGAAGTAGTCTTCTCCCTCCAAGATTTTTAAAAACTGAATGCCTCTAGAAGTTATTTGGAGTGTGATTAAGACAGTTTTTCTGCTTAATAGTCGAAAATCTCACAGGGGAGTAAACTAATATATATATAGGGACCAGTTTATTCCAAGAGGGACGCGGGGGTCACAAATATTCTCTCTA
>CABFVX010010962.1:0-12262 GCA_902151425.1 Timema shepardi | reverse complement strand
TGATTAATTATAGATAATATTTCACTTGAAATTTGTGAACAATAAAATATAAAGAACATAAACCTAGTTTTGAAGAGCTTAACTCATTTCTGATATATATGTGGAAATTCTCAATAGCGTTAATTATACGTGATATAACATTAGAATTCTCTGGAATAAGCTGGAATAAATTATATTAATATAACTGTTCAGAATATAATCACTAAATTTTACAATTTTTTTCCTTTGCTGGTGTTATGATAATTAGCTGAGAATATTTCCCTGAAACTTCATTCTCATCTAAAAATCGCAAATCAAAGAAAAGTCTTAGCCAAGAGCCGATTTCCGTATCATCAAGAGTATTTAATTTTTTTGAAACCTATTTATCCTATTTTTATGAACAAATTCTGTTCCAAATGAAAATTGCAACATCTAATTTCTACATTTTAAAAACTTTTTTTGCAGCATTATATGCTATTTTTTTAAATCTCGAAAAATAATTTTTGAGAGGAAAAGGTCCGTTATATAATCATTTCATGGTTAACAAATATTTCTATACCAGTTGGCGGTTTTTTTGGGAATAAAGCAGAATAATATGTTTCAATAAGCATCATTATTGAAAGTATTGATACAAATGAAGAAGACTTACGTAGAACCTTATATCTCCCAATAAAATATTAACTGGTTGAGCAAGAAAATGAGTTATTTTAGACACATTGAGAATATGACACCCTATTCCTAAAAAAAAACCTTCTCTATCGATTTAATATGTCATATTACGTACTTTTCTAATGCTTCATGTAAGGACTTTGAAATTTTTGTGAGTAATTAATGTATTTTTTCATATTATATTGCTTGACTTTTACCATCGACCTTTTCGTGAAAAAAAAAGTGGATATTTTTATTATAAACACTAATTATGTTTCAATTTGTTAAATAACCTGCTTTGGTGCCCACATGGTTTAAGGTGTTACTCTCGCAGTAGACTATACTGCCGATCACAGAAATATCGATGCTCAAATCTAAGTCAGGTGTACTAAGAATGGTTTTCTAAAAAAGCATTGACCTGGCGGTCTAGGTGTAAGGTGTCAGACTTCTGTGCTGGCAGCCGGGGTTCAATCCACGGTCCCGGCACAGATTTAGCTGATTACCAAACCCTTCCTTGACCTCTGACAAGACATCTTGTGAATCTGGAGAATGACAGGCCTCCACCGTGGTTCGGACTCCACGCTAAACAGTAGGTCCTTCATTTCATCTCACTATCACCCTACCATTACACATTAGCGTAAGTGCGTATTACCCGGACGGGTAGTAAGACTCAGTGCTAATAATAATAATAATAATAGTACGTAAGCGTATAGCCCGAATGGGTAGTAAGACGGAAGTGCTAACATAAGTTTTTTTTGCCAAAGTAGGTTTATAATTACCATATTTACCAGAGATATGTACAACTATGAGATATCAAAATGATGGTAACCAGTTATTTAACATGCCTGATTATATAATTTTTACAAATACTATACATAATGTATTAAATATAGCACGCACATTATGTATGAATTAATATATTGCCTAAAATGTGTATTTCATACATTAAATGTGCTATACATGATTACCTATAATACTAAATGTATATATAAACTATTTTTGTTATTTATCTACTGGGTAAGATTTTATTTATCACACATTTTAAATAATATCTCATACTATACTCTTAATGGATTATATATTTATCTACGCTAGGTGTATCAAATAATGTTCAGAAAATATCATATAATGTTACTTAAATACAGAAATTATTTGTTAAATTATTACTATAAAACACATTTTGTTAAATACATAATAGGAAAGTCTTTTATTACTCAAAACATTTTCTTCCTTCAAATGTGAAATCTTTGAGACACCGAAACAGTATTAAGCGTGTTGTGGTAACACTAAACTTTCTATATCTTCTTTCTAAAATCCAAAAGAACATTTAGTTTATAGAATGTGTATAGTATTACCATTTTCCAGGCTCAAATAAACGTTCATTCCATTCACCCACGACTTCCTGCCATCTCATTAGACATTCGTAGGCATAATGAAATCATTTGTTTCGCGAAACAGCCGTAACCACCATGCATATGTTCTATATACCATAAGATGTTCCATTTCCTTCTATTGCTTTCTCCAACAGTAATAAACGAAAGTTGTAATAACGCTTCTAAGAGTTCGTAAGTATAAACATAAATGTTCATGATATCATAAAAACCATTCATCGTTGATTTCACAGAAAAGGGACATAACTACCGTAAAACCAAGATGAAAAAAAATGTATGTTTGAGTCTGAAATGGATATAAAGCTAATATTTTATCATCACTTTCACAGCTAACAGTTACTGTACGAATACATTTTCTGGTAGTTTTAAACAGCTCATACTGACTCTATAACCTTATTCGCCACCCCATTACCATTCTAGTGCATCTGTAGATTTGCTCAGAGTTCTTTTATATCCGTTTTCTAAGGAATTTCACTCGAGAATTTTATAAAATGAAGTGGAAGATTTTATACCCACGTTTCTTGTAATGCTTTCTAATGCAGTACTTTCTAGCAAGCGTTTGTATTGTATGCAAGTACGTATATTTACAATAATTAGAAACTTATATCAAAAATGTACAAGGTGTATTTTAATTGGTTTTTTCTCATCGATAAAGCTTTAAGAAAAGTTTAGTTTTAGGGTGATTATAGGTTTTCTTCAAACATGTATTGGTTGTGGGTTTTCCATTCATTGAACTGCTTGATAACCAGATATCAACCCGATGGATTTTTTCTTTCTTTGAGGACATTTAAATTCAATTGTTTACTCAAAACGTGTGGCTGATGTTAAGGTTTTAAGAGAATGTATCGTAAAAGAATGTGAGAAAATTCATAACATCTCAGTTTTACACAACAGAGAACGACAATAAATAGAACGTATGCTCAGAGAATTTATCGAAGTTGGACACAATTTTGAACAATTTAGGTCACAAAATGTTTATATCTTTTAGCTTGTTTCTCTTAAACTTTGTCTTGTTTAATTGCAATACTTCTTCTGTTGGATTTATTGGTAGTTGAACACTAAATTTACACCTAACTCAGAAACTAAGTGATTCAAGACCAATGTTTACACTTTTCTTGGTGTTTGATCAATGAAAGTAAGCCTCTAGAATAAGACACCAAATAAAATACACACTTTATATTCGTAGTAAACGTGTTTTAAGTTTGACGTGATCTTTAGTTGGTATTTTGTATAAAAATTATATTATTACTAGGGTGATCTGGTGGTCTAGGGGTAAGGTATCAGACTTCTGTGATGGCGACCAGGGTTCAATCCTCGGTCCCGGCACAGATTTATCTGATTACCAAACCCTTCCTTTACCTCTGACAAGACATCTTGTGAATTGGGGAATGCCAGGCCTCCACCGTGGTTCGGATTCCACGTTAAACTGTAGGTCCTTCATTTCCTCTCACAATCACCCTACCATTACACATTAGCGTAAGTGCGTATAACCCGAACGGGTAGTAAGACGCGGTGCTAATAATAATAATAATAATATATTATTACTAGATAAATTAATTTAGAATGAAATTTGTGAATGTTAGACTCCAGGATGAACCTAGACTTGTGAACCAAACATGACTCTCCTAAAATAATTTCCCATGCTCAATCCAAGTGAATAGTGGTTTATTTAATCTGAAGTTGTTCCTTTTTCAAACCAATGTTTTTAGCATCGCGTCTTTATTCCCGTTCTGGTTCCACGTATATTTGTGTGGAGAGAAAGTGATGATAAACAATTTAGGAAACAAAGAAACTACCTTACACAATCCTACACTATGCCACAACTGGAAAACCAAATCCTTCATCCTCAATACAAAAGGAGAGTTTACTTTTTTTACACATACTAGCCTCAACATTTATTTGAATTTAGTTTAAGAGCATGGTGGCACTAGATGAGGATCTATTTAAATCAACAGAAAAAGCTTGCCATTACGTTCAAGGACAACATTGATTGATATTCTAAGACTTTTTTAATCACCATTTATGTAGAAAAATAATCTATATGATTTTAGTGAAGTAATATATCTTTGACCAATTTTTGTCTTTTTATAAAACCACCAGACCAATTGTCCTTTTTCGGGTCCCCTTTCACCGCGTCTTAAATTTAATTTAATAATAATATTTAGCACCGCGTCTTACTACCCGTTCGGGTTATACGCCTTAAGTAATAACTACGCTAATGGATTAGGAATTGGGAAGGTTGAATTAGAGGAAGTGAACCCGCATTTGCGTGGAGGGATTGTGGAAAACCATGTAGGAAATACCACCCCCAGTTCACCCGACCAAGATTCGAACCTCGATCTCCCCGTTCTCAGCAGTCGAAAATTTAATATAGCCCAATCAAACAGTAATTAGGGACTAAACAAATCAACATTATAAAGTAAACAAGCTTAGGTTGTTAACACATTAAGCAGTCAAAATTATAAATGACTTGTTTAAATGTTATCAGCCTCGGTGGCTGCATGTTAAAAGCCATCACTCTGGCAGTAGACTTGAGTGTCAGTGACAAGGAGATCGGTTTTCGAATACTGGTTTGGTAAACGGAGGGTTGTTTATTTTAAATTGTTTTCCCCTTTCACTCTACGAAAATGTCGATACAATATCCCTAAATAAAACCTTCCTCAGCCCTATATCACTGGCGTAAGTAGTACAAATGCGTATAATATGAACAGGTAGTAATATGCTATTAAAAAAATATAAATATTGATCAAGAAACTGGATTATTAAAGAATCAAATAACCAAAGCTATTATTTATGACCCACCTCGGTGGCGTAGTTGGCTAACGCGCTAGTCGTGTTGAGCTCGACTGCTGAGGACGGGGATATATAGGTTCTGATCTCGTTCGGGTGAACTGGGGTTTTTTTTTCCTAAACGGTTTTCCACTCTCCCTCCACGCGAATGCGGGTTCACTTCCTATAATTCAACCCTCTCAATTCCTAATCCATTAGTGTAATTAGTACTTAAAGCATATAACCAGAACGGGTAGTAAGACGAGGTGATAAATATTATTATTATTATTTATGAATCAAATAGCCTATGCTATTATTTATGCACTTTAGTGAGAATTACTTCATCTAGATGTCATATTCTGAAAATTGAAAAATGACACCTGGACACGGATATTGAACCTGGGACCTTTGGATTAGTACGCCAATGATCTTCCTGGACAGCTCCATGGTAAGAGCATTGGCGTACTAAGCCAAAGGTCACCTGTTCGATTCCCTTGTCCAGGTGTAATTGTTCAATTTTCAGAATATGATAAACTGTATTATTATATTAATGTATAAAGTTATATTTACTTTAATAACACAAATTCTTGTTAAAACTGTTAAATGACAATAAATTGATCTTTGAGTACTTGATACGTCACAGCTAGTTTGTAAAAATATGGGCCGAGAACATGTTGAACGATTTTTTAATACTGGTCAGATTTATATTTACTTATGTTTAGCTATGCTATTTTGATAAGGATTAGAAAGGTAGAACTTAGGTAAAAAATATCCCTAATCACGTTGTGGGATATTTGATGGTGATTAATATAAAACTACCATCACTATACCTTATCGATATTTAAATACTTACCTTTTACTGGTCACAAAACTACACTACTCGATAAGTCTTATATTTTGTCCACGTGTCCACCATTATAGGTTCTAATATAATAAATTTATGTCTAATCGAAAATTTTAAAAAATAATATGTTTTCATAATTAACTAATTATATATTGGGAATTACTTGTTCAACAACTTAGAATACGTTCCTATGTGAAGGATTATTTTTTTTCCTCCCTATTTTACCCAAAGCAAATTTGAAGGAAATTGGAGCACATATATTGTTTATACTACTACTAATGAAAGAAATGCGTATCGCATAAACATTCTCTACATCGCAAACTGGGACTGAAATCTCGTCATAGTACAATAAAGATACATTTCTATTCAAAAGAAACAATTTAAAAATATAAAGTTCAACATTTCCTATTTTTTACTTAATATAATTTAAATTTATGATTGCTATAATTATCACAATGATTTATCATATTCAGTTACATTTACATCACTTAACAGTTAAAGACATGGAGGAATATATAAAATTATAGACCCAAATACCTTAGTTCCAAATGACCACTTTAACACTGCATGCGGAATAATGTTGAACTTAGATTAAAATAGATAATAGTACAAAAATTAATCATTTAACATTTAATTAATATTTAGCACCGCGTCTTACTACCCGTTCGGGTTATTCGCTTTAAGTACTAATTTCTCAAATGGATTAGGAATTGGGAAGGTTGAATTAGAGGAAGTGAACCCGCATTTGCGTGGAGGGAGAGTGGAAAACCATTTCGGAAAAACCACACCCAGTTCACTCGACCTAGATTCTAGCCTCGATCTCCCCGTTCTCACCAGTCGGGCTCAACACGACAATGCTCGTTAGCCAACTACGCCACCGAGGCGGGTAAAAATTAATCAATTCACCCATTAATATAAACATTACATCATTAACATAACAGGCGGAAATATTGTGATTTAGTAATGAAATAAATGGATGTGGAAGAATAAATGAGACCTTCAGATCACGCTGTACTTCAATTTCAACCGTTTACATTAATGTGTTAAAGAAAGAAGATAGCATATAGCAAGACATAGAATCAACTCGCATACGTCATTGCTATCTGGCTACATTAACACTGCGTGCGGAAATAACATGAACTAAAAATTAACCACATATTGATTGAAAAATTCAATTAATGTCATTGATCAGAATTAAATATTATAAGATATGTATATAACATAATTTTAACTATTGAAGAATTATTTAGGTTAATAAATTCCTTTGTCTTCTGATAAGTGTTAGAGACCAAGCAACTAAACTTATAGATCATACAACCTGTTTTTCCAGTAGAAGAATGAGACTGAAATCAAAATCTCAGTATTTTATAGTGATTAATTTAAATTAAAAGACTCCACTCTATTTCCTAGGTATTAGGGATTTAATTTTTTTAAATTCTAAGTTCATAATTCCTTATCCATTTGCATATAATAAATATTCTGACACTCCAAATTAGTGGTAGGTCATGAAGCCTAGAACAAATCAATTAAGAGCTAATGAAAAGGTAGGCAAATTATTTAAATTTAACCAATATATTTTAGGAAAGGTAATAGAAATCCACGAGATATAAAAAGCCAGCCTGAATATTTCCTGTTAGAAACGAGACTTATTGTCCCAGGGAAGGTGTCATTTTCACTAACCACGTGGTGTAAACTCTCGGTTAGCTTGGAGTACCCCTATTTTTCCACCCGACTGAATGATGGCTTGTAAAAGCCCCTTGTGGTTGCGCGTTAACGAGCATTTCCGAATTGATCGACAGGTCCACGAAATCTGACGGACTGTACGGAGAGAAAATGAGGATATTTATGTACGTGGTTGTACTTTGTCTATTAAAATCTAATAGCTCGTGATAAATATTTAGTTCTCTCACTACTAGACATTACCTAAAAGAATGGGGTGTATTAAAATAGACCCCGTAGCTGAGTGGGCTAGATAAAATCTGATTTTCATAAAAAAATGCATATGTGTGAACTAGAAATGTCAATACAGTCTCTTTTCCCCTAGGAAAGGAATTGTCCGGCAGTTAGAAAATTAACAAGATATTTCATTTAATCATAGGTCAAGTCATGTGAAATATAGCTGCCAGTCTCTCTAGATAGCATCTATAGCTGCCAGTCTCTCTAGATAGCATCTATAGCTGCCAGTCTCTCCAGATAGCATCTTACTACACGTTCGGGAATTCTCTATAAATATTGAGTAAGTAAATATGTAAGTATATCAAAATATTTTATGTTACCTTTCCTTTAACCTTTTAGGGGAAAGGTTTGTACTGCACACGAGTGAAACCAAGACCCTCACCACGTGGGGTTTGGGCAGGGAATTGGGGAAGGGGGCACTGAAATAAAATTAATAATTTGAGAGTAAGTCTCTAAGTAACTTCTCAATTTAACGCTAGACTTGAGAATAATCTTTGACTGAAGAATATAACTTTAAATTTGCGATAAGTATTAAAATTTATTGAAAACAAATAATAAGAACATCAACAGATAGTGATTATGTAAAGGGAAATAAGTTTAAGCACTATAACAATAATTATTTAAATATTTTTATAGATATTCGATAAATTAGACAAAAATAAATTAAAGTATTCAGATTACGATAAAATAGAATTTTAACTCAACACTAAAGTATAGTTTGTTAGTTATTTCATATTCTAACTTTAAATTTTACTACCAAGCCATACTAACAGGTATTGTATGTGATATTATTCAAATAAATTTTAAAGCACGTTATTTAAAAATCAAATATTTCAAAGATCATTATTTATGATTAATCATTGAAATTTGATCAATATAAATGATAAAATAAATTTAAACCTAAACAAGGTTTGTGCACCAAGTAGAGTGGCATTTAACTTAGATTTGGGTATAATAATTAATGGCTATTTTCACCGTTTTAATACATATTGTGATTGTCTTACGTCTCTATAATAATAACCATATATTAATCATTTAATAATTTTACTAATAACAATTTAAAAAAATTTAATCTGGTTTGGGAAATTGTATAACGTGACAAAAAAACTAGTAGTGACTTTAACATTGATTTGATCGGTTTATTTTCTTGAAAGAGGGTGCTCAACCCCCCTCACCCCATTCTTTCCTGGATCCGCCCCTGGTAGAGCAATGATCTAGCTATCTAATTTTAGATTCAATAGTCAATATTTACCTATTTTAATGGTCATAATTTATAAAAGAGAAATTTAATATCAATGATATATCCATAAAATGTGCATTTCCTAATAAAATGCCTAATATTTTAACTGGAAGTCAAAATTTAACATGAAGTGTTGACCACTGGGGACCCAATATAATTTTTTTTTTTGTATAGATGTATTTTGAAAGACATTAATTCTTTAAAAATAAAGATAAAAAACTTAATACTGGGAGTCAAAAAATTCTTGACGTATGTATAGCGCAATTTTATCTCGGGTTTGCTAGTTTATATTATTTGTTTTACATATACTACGAATTTTGAGTAAATATCTCAGTTTTCAAACAATAGAGCGAGAAATTTTGTGCGGAATTCCGTACAATTTATTTAAATCTATTGTTTCTTAAATAACACTTTATTCTACATAAAAAAAACTACTTTTCCTTAAATATTTTTTTATTTGACATATATTTTTGAAAATATTTTAACTTTAATTTTTATATGACACATTTTTGGTGAAAAATATTTAATTACCTTATGTTAGTCTTTATTACGTTACAGTCAGTTTTATTTTTAATTATATTTCAGTAAAATTTATAAAAATGATGATTATTATCATCGATACATTTTTTATGTGGTAAGAAGTTCTTGAATAAAGACCTTTTATAAAAAATACAACTAAAATTATCTTAAAAAATTAATGTACAAATAAGTTTCAGGGAAATGTTCTTTGATTTTATGTGTAAAGTAAAATTAAGTTACGAAAAGTACAGGTTTCATTTAGAAAAACAAAGTTGACCTTTAAATAACCTTGAAGACGGCCATCTAACTAAAAATATCTAGTGTTGTTCTTACTTCCCCCCGTTCCCTCTTGAAAAAAACAACTAATTTGATTATTTTTTTCTAAAATACTTCGTTTTCGGGGTACTATGATATGTCAACTAAAATATCCTACCCGTTATATAAATTAGAGATAAAAATTCGATCACCTAGGTGTTTTTGGGGTAAAGCACTCACGTCAAAACCCGATTTTCAATTAAAAATCCGTAGCAAAATTTCCTTCGGAGGAATGTAAAAAAAAAATCCTGGAAATTATGTTAAAATACATTTCCCGAAAATATTGGTATGATATTTCACTCTCACTCATAGAAATTTTAGTTTATTGATACAATCGGTTGGTTAAATTAATGTTTGTTAGAAACCTAAAATAAATAAGTAAATAAATCAATATTAAATTCGCTATAGTTCAGCGATGATTTTATAATCGGAGTCGGAAATCGCGATTTATTATATCTTTACATGGTTATGCTCATCAAGATTATAGTACCAGATTTTCCCTTTTTTACAACACTTCATTCGAAGTTATTAATATTTGAAGTTATCTTTGATTACTATTCACACTTTGCTACTAGTCTTTCACCTATTTATAGTAGTCTGAAACAACAGCACTCCATAGTTTAATAATTAATTTAGAAACTGCCTCTGCTCATAAAGGAATACTCTTACTCCAGTATAGATTTAAAATTAATATAAAGGAAAGCTTGCCTAAAAGTGTCGCCAGCCGCGTATTAAAATTAATGTTTCTAGAGGCAAGAATGTGCCAGTTAAAATTAACTATGGCTTCTTTAGTAACGGCCGTTGCAGGTACTTTGCTGAGATAATCTTCTACTTAATATGTTCTACGGTCAAATTTTAATATAAAAATCCTTTTATATTTTACGAGGTCTTTTTTAGTTAAACATTGATAACATTTTAATAGAAGAAGTGATGGTAATATGGAATACCAATTACTTTTTCATTATTATAAAAAAGTATGTTCACATTTTGTCATCGAGTTCCATATTAAACTCATAATTAATATGTTTTAATATTTTTATTGTTTAAAGTATGATTAATCACTTTTAATGTCCTTTAGGAGCATTTATTATTATTATTATTATTATTATTATTATTATTATTATTATTAGCACCACGTCTTACTACCCGTTCGGGTTATACGCACTGTAATGGTAGGGTGATTGTGAGATGAAATGGAGGACCTACAGTTTAACGTGGAATCCGAACCACGGTGGAGACCTGGCATTCCTAGGAGCATTTAAAAGAGATGTGGAACTAATGAGGGCAATTTGGAATACTAAACATTTTTTTAAAAAAATAATTATATTTATTAAAACTAACAAATCTTTCATAAGAAACATGTAAATATTATGTGTAAGACAATAAAATAGTAATAATAAAGAATCATTAAAAAATATTACATTATAATAAAAAATAAATAATTAATAAATTAGTATTAACAATGAATAGACTAAAATATTTTATTAGGTTATATTGTTCGTTTAATATACTTCTTATGTATTAGGAAAACTGTTGAAGCTTACGTTGTCAAAATAAATAATTTTCCTAGTAATTGAAAAAATGTGCATCCATTAAGGAATACCAGTATTCCATATTGCCCGACTTTCCGTTTTGGAAAACAATATTTTTTGTAAGAGTATAATAAAATTACAGTAAACTAATGTTTTAACTCAAAGATAATAATGAGTGATCCTTAATCTAATGATTTGATTAGAATTAATAAGAAAAGTAGGGTAAAGAAATATAGCATGATAAACACTAGCCTGCAAAAGTTTTTGTGAGAGCCAAAACAAACAATCTTCTCTCACAAAACAATCAGTTCATCTTTCGGAAGTGATGGCGTCACTAACTGTTTCGAAATTGTTTTCTGTAATAGTTGAAAATAGCTAACGATAGATTGTGATACTTAACCCACTTATGTGGTCACGTTGTATAAAGTGCTACTCTCGGTTTAGACTATACTGCTGATGACGGAAAGATCGAGGTTCGAAACTCTATTGGGTTGACTGATAGTGTATCTCCCGGTTTTATAATCTCCCTCCACACAAATACACGGACACTTCTTTTAAATATAACCCCATGAGTCCATAAAACTATAAGCGTAATTAGTAGGCGTGGATGAGCGTATAACCTGAACAGTTAGTAAGACGAAGTACTAAAAATAAAAGTGATTTTTAAAGGTCTTGCATAAAAAATACATAAAAAATTACGTCTCTAGATAACACGACATGACGTATAAAAAATTGAAAGAAGTCATTGTAGTATTTATTTATATCTTTCAGATAAGGCTCCTATATAAAAAATCGATTTCAATATCCATTATTATCATTGGTAGTGGTTAGAGAAGAGAAGATTCTTTTTTGTGTAATTTATTCAATGGGTGTCAATTTTATCAAATACACACACGTATATATATGAACGTACATATACATATAAACACTAACCCACACCCAAATTTGTAAACCATATCAACTCTTTGTTGAAAATTATGAATTGTTAAATCAATATCACTGAATTATTGAGTTGTACGATGTCGTGATTTGACCCCTTTATAAAAGGACTCAACGAGCAGTGAACATC